>PNEQ01106562.1:0-78570 GCA_003012365.1 Medauroidea extradentata
GCAGGTGGTTATCATGGAGTAATACAATCCATGCGGCACCCGAGGAGGCCTTTTAGCGCTGCCGCCACTGTATTGTATTTCGCCGCCCTGCCCGACAGCCACGGCGCCGAGGAGTGAGTGGGAAGGGGGTGTCCTAGCTCCGCCACCACAGTATCGTACTACACCGCCCAGCCAGACAGTCGCGGCTCGCAACAATAAATATATATATTTTTGGTACTGCACTTAAAAAATGTATACCAAACAGACACACAGACAGGGTTGCTAGCTGATAAAAAAATGTTTACGTTATTATTATTATTAATATTATTATTATTAGTAAAGCTAAGCGATAAAATACCTCCTACTGGGGACGCCAACTGTAATAAAAACGTATTGTCCAGGAGGTGAATGGCGCACATGAAGTTGACTGCAGTGTTTGCTTGAACACATGAATAGGTACTAATTGAAATATAGACTAATGTGAAGTTTTGTGATGGTTGAAAGTGCGGCCTCCTGGGATTAAATTCAGGTGGGAGGGATGGATAATATACAATCAGATTCCAGTAAACAAGAAGTAGTTAATACGTGGAAAAAAAAGTGGTAGGTGCTTAAGAATGCTACCTCATTCAGATTCTTAGCAAAGTAATGATGTTTAATATTATTAACTATATTAAGAGGGAGTAATTTACGTTTTACAATGTTGCAATCAGAAAAAAACTTTTTTATGCATTGGTAAGGATAAAAAGTTTAAAAAAATTAGTAAATATTTGTGAATAATTGTGGCCCTACAGTTACTTATTTACTTGAATTTTTTAGGGTAATGGAACAGTTGAAAATTTTTCTCTTAGCATATTATGTCATATTCTACAGATTGATGATCTAATTAAATCCCTAGAAAATATTTTGACGATAAATTTAGATTATATTTGGTCTCTTGCCAAAAATAAAAAACTGAAACATATATTTTATTGTAGCTATAAACATTTACTGGTTAGAGCAGTGAACTCTAAACATCTCACTAAATTCTTACTCTGGCACTTTTATAACACCAATCGACAGGATGATACAAATTTGATACAAATTGGAGTATAGTAAGGTTTGCATTACATAGCCTAAGCCAACGTATTACCTACATGTAGTAAGTTAAGTACGTTATATGAATATGAATAAATCTTAATTTATTTTTCTGCTCTATTCGCCATGTCTTGGTAATATTACTTTAGCCCAAAATGCAAAAAAAAAAAAAAAAGAGAGAGAGAGAGAGAGAAGACAGGTTGGCATGCAAGCAAGGACAGATGATAAAATTTGGCATCTAAGTGACCTTAAACGCTGCAGTTGCTATTTACTTAACCTCTCCTTGTCATCAGTCAGCAATCAGTAGTAATGTTTAGAGTTGCTTAAATGTCCTTACTGGTGGCCATTTTCTTTCCAACCATTAGTTCTGGTTGTAACGTTTCATTATTTGCAGCTGTATAACATAAATGTATATATATATACGAAATTTTGAATTATTGGTTTCGACCCATTCATATGTTACATATTATTTATTTTAATACTATATTTGAGAGATTTCTATCATCTCACACGCGCAATGTGGACGCACATTAACAATTATCTATAAACAGTTACTAGTACCTAGGATGCTGTATATATATATATATATATATATATATATATATATATATATATATATATATATATGCAGTGGACGCAACAGTTTCACATATGAAGATTACAGAGTTTTTTGCTTGTTGTTATGTGTGTATACGTGTGTATATATATGTAGGTATGTGTGTAAGTGTGTAGGTATGTGAGAATGTGTGTGTGTGTAGGTGAGTAATTCGCGTGTACGCCTGCATAGCATAAAACCAAATATTTCCTAATTTCTTAAAAAATATGTCGACATTTCATGTATTGATGACATACTTCATGGCATTTACTGATATTTTTACCCAGAGTCTAGGTAATCACCTCGTTTTACCCCACAGCTCAGCAAATATTCCGGCACTTGATAGGAACTGTACCACTCCTCGGCAATTAGTTACGGCTGGTTGAATTATGCACGCTCTGTTTACACGGCGAGGACCTACCATCTACCTCTTCTCTCGCCGGCGCCAAATATCCCCCGTACCAACCCCCTTCCCTCACCCAAATCCTGAACTTGATGCACGCCCTTCCGCTGTACCCAGCATCCGGCCGGCAGCCGCTCCTGCTTACCTCCAGCATCTTCCATTCCTCTCCCTTCCCTCTTTCACAACACCAGAGGCCCGTCTAGGCGCCGGTAAGTAACTTCCGACGTTCAGCGTAGTCCCTGGTGGTTCTTCACGTCAACGTCTCGCTACAGTCCTGGTCTTGCCGCTCTTTTGTTTCACAGTCAGTTTCAGGGGATATATTTTTGCTTTTATTTCTGGCATTATTTAAAAAATGCTTCAGAGTGACTTGGCCAGCAAAGTATTAAACCGACCGATCACACAGGCGTTAAGCTAACAACTGAAACATCTTCCTACTACACACACACACACACACACACATATATATATATATATGTGTGTGTGTGTGTTTGTAAATAAATATATATTTGTGTGTCGTTTATGGCAAAGTGAGCAATTTTGAATTGTATGACCATCTTACCAAGAATAATAATAAAAATGTATGTTTATTATGTCTTCAAACACAAACGTTTGACGTAAAATAAGACGTGAAAATCGAAATCAGTATGGCCGGAGCAGAGGAAATAATCAGTGTCCTCCCGGATGCTAGTAAGTCGTCTGTGTGCCAGTACATAGCATTCGAAATATAAGAGAGTAAATATGGACCATTTAAGCTTATTCTAAATGTAAGGTAACAGTTACGTGATACCACGTAATAAAGATTAAATAACTCCTAGTACCAATTAAGTCCATAAATACGCCCCTAATCTGATATGTTATGTTCATAATAAGAGACGTTACCAGTAATTGGCTACACCCGTTATTGAACGAAACTTGATAACTCTATAAAAAGAAGTGACACAGCTCTTAAGCCTCCAAGTAAAAATAATATTCGTAAAAAAAAGCATTCACCAGAATACCGAGTTGTGCTTTCTTTCAGATTGTTACAATATTAGACAAGTTGGTTATTGGTAGTAACAGTAATTATGATAGTAATAACAATAATAGTAACAATAATTATAATTACAATAATTAATCGACTTTATTTTCATTGTCACCTTTTCTAACTCTTAAACATGCATTGAATAAATAACATACTATTAAAAGTGAATATGCATATCATCAAGATGACATTTATTTGGTCAAAACACACATATGCTTATATTTAATTCTACCATTATAAGAAACAGAGAGAAGAAATTATAAGTAACGGTACACATCTTAGAAAAAAATAAAGTATACAATAATGTAATATCACAATGACAAAATAAATTATATAATATCTAACATTAACAATTAATTATAAAATAATTATACACAAAAATTATTATAATTAATGAGTAAGTCAAACTCACAAAAACATTTTCTTACACAAATACAACTCACGCGCGCGCGCACACACACACACATATATACACGGATCTACACACTCATACATTAGACTAACTTGGTTATGAAAATAAAAACAATCAGGAAAGTTACTTATTGAAGTCGCATATTATTTAATAATGAAATAAATGTATTACAAACATACTGATCAACAAAGAAAAAAAAACAGAAATGAGTCTCCTATTTTCAAAAGTAGTCTTCACTGTGGGGATAGTTTCATTGGAGCTCGTAAAACCATACTTAACTAGCGCACTTACAAAGTTGCAAACTGTTTTTGCATATATATTTTAAATATATTAATTTATTGAGTTTTCATCGCATTCTGTGGTATAGAGTTCTAGTGTTTAGTAGCTGTTAACTGTGAAAGATGGAGTAAATGTTTGTTTGGGAAGCAAAGGTTTTTGTTGAATGAAATAGCGTGTATTTTGTGTATGAGGTAATATAAAACGACATAAAATTATTGCGGGTTATGCAATAAGAAGAGGGTTTAAGCAAACATATCGTGTGAAAAGCACGTCCATTATTTAAATCAAAACATTAAATTATTTTTCTGTATTCACTGACCGTATCCTTTCGTTTAAGGTTGAAAATAAGGCGCACACAATTATTTTAAATACTTAGAAGTCGCAGGACGAGATCTTGATGCTAGTCAATCAAAACTGTGTCAGCACAATCAAGACGTGAAGTAATTAATGACCCTGTACTATCTCTAACAACTAAGAAGGTTAACCTTTTTAATATATTAACGAATGTAGGGTTTGATTTGTTTGTTTGCATTAATTGGTGACACGGTCACGTCACTGATAA
Source organism: Medauroidea extradentata (assembly GCA_003012365.1). Taxonomy (NCBI): domain Eukaryota; kingdom Metazoa; phylum Arthropoda; class Insecta; order Phasmatodea; family Phasmatidae; genus Medauroidea; species Medauroidea extradentata. The sequence goes on from PNEQ01106562.1 coordinate 4,326, forward strand.
TGTTTCGTTTTAGTAAAAATCTAAGTTGTTGACAGTTTTTGATAAGGGAATTGGTACAACAATAAACCAGATTTTCGGTTCTCTAACTATGTTTCATGGCCTGAGAAGTTTAGATCCCATTGTAATACATTGTGTTTTCTTAAGGTTAAATTCTCATCTATGGTTTATTTACCCACCGAGCAAGGTGGTGCAACTGTAACACATTGGATTCACATTCATAAGAAACCGGGTTTTATCTCCGGCTCCGGCCTTCCGGAATTTGGTTTTCCGTGGTTTTCCGGAATAGTTCCAGGCAAATGCTGGCCTGGTTCCTCAACGAAGGCCGTAGATGACTCCTCTCCGAGTTCCTGTCATTGTCGAGTTGTGTGTCACCATCTGTAAAATTTCGCTCTTGACGAGACGTAAAGCTAATTTACCTTATATTCGTAACAGTTTCTTGGACATACGCAATTGCGCCCACAATGGCGTATGTCCAAAAAAATCTGTTAGGTTGGTAACACAAACCTATTGCAAGAATTCTTCAAAGGATACACCCATTTACCTTATATGTATTGACCAATCTGGAATATTTGATAGCTCATTGTTCACTGTATAATTTTATATTATCGATATGTACTGGAACGTATATTTGGAAAACATCAGCATACAAATCTTATTTACATTGCAAATATTGCTAATGTAGGTCATTAATAAAAGCAGAGAATAACGGCCCAAGGACAGAACACCGGGGAACCCCGTTTCAATAGCTTGCCAAGTTGACTATCTCCGAAAATGACTCTTGCTACCTACCGCATAAACAACTTTTAACTAATTCTAGGCATAAAACAGAGAAGTTAAATGTGATTTTGACTTAGTGATTAAAACCTTATGTCTAACAGAAGCGAATATATCACTTAAGGGTAATAGAGTAAGAATCGTTAGCATTTAATTGTCCACATTTTGTTTGATGTCGTCAATTACCAGAAGAAGGACTGTGCATGTCCTAAAGCCTATTCTAAAGCCTGAATGGTAGTCAAAAAGCTGATTTCTTTTTCGCTTGGTTGTTTTATATGTTGGTGAGCAATATATTCCAGAGCTTTGGAAGTAGTTGAGATAAAGTTTATAGGCCTGAAATTACTGGCCCATTGAGGACATTTTACCGTATAAATATCTTCCAATATCCACTGATTTTAGAAAATACCTGTGATCAAAGCGTGGTTACAAATTTTGTTAGTGCTCCAAGAATAAACGGCAAAGTTATGTTTGTTGTGTCTATACCACGGTCGTAGAAGAACAGGTCTGGACACTCGCCTATCTAACAATGTATTTTGCTTGACCCCTTGTTTTTTGGCTGCAGTTCGTCAAGTTACCTAGAATGCCGTACTTTTTGGCGCTGTTTTCCGGGCGGTCGGACTCAAACTCCGTCCAATTTTTTCCATTGTTAAATTTATAAAGTAAATAAAGATTGCTGGAGCCTTTTCTTAAATTTGTGAGCGAAGAAAGTAATTCATAAATTGATAAAAGACACATTTTGATAAACTGTTTATCTTAGCGGAAAGGAAGTGGGCGGAGTTTAGTCCGACCGCCGTAACATCAGAGCCAATAAAACACAATATTCTCGGTAACTTGATGAACTACAGCCAAACATCAAGGGGGTCAAATATCCAGGCGAGTATCCAGACCTGTTCTTCTACGGCCGTGGTCTATAGAGATGTAAATACTTTGAACTTTGGTTTTAATTCGAATATCAACAGGTCGGACTAAAGTGAAGTGGAAAAATTCTTCTTTGGCGTAGTTGTGTGCTCCCATAAAAGAGAAGTTTTATTTTTTGTAATTCCAAATTAAGACCGTCACAGGATCACATGAAATTACCGTTATGTTCGTTAGCTCTTAGACTGATCTGCTGACTTAAGTTTATAGATTAATTATATTTAACTGCCATACTTCTCACACTATCTCATATGTTACGTGGTGGCGAGTCCGGTTATACCAAGCGACAAGCGTACGATAATTTAGCCGTTATAATCACTTGGAATTTATTGGTCGTGGACACACGCCATTGCTCATGTTTTGTTGACCGAACTTGTATTGAAAGACAAAGTGACGAAATGCAGAAAAAACACACACAAGAAAGCACAGAAAACAGATAAAACAATCCCAGAAGAATTCCGTCAAATTTTTGTCAATTTATATATATGTTTCCTGTGCTATTTTGTGTGTTTTTTTTTTTTTTTTTTGTATTTTGCCACTTTGTCTTTCAATACAAGTTCGATAAACTAAACGTGAGTAATAGCGTATGTCCACAAACCAATAAATTCTAACTGTAAACTCCCATTGCAACAAACATTTAAAAACCTCATAATCACTTGAGTACAGCGGTCTCTGAAAAACGATACTTCTCTCAAATATCATACCTACAAATGCGTAATTTTTTTTCTTTTAAGTTTTGTAACTGCGGAAAGCATAATCTTTAGCTGTCATTAAATTTTTGATTTCCTTTGTCATCCATGGCACCGCTAGACGTGAAATACGTTTTGTTCGCAATATAACATGCTTATCAATAAGTCTCTACAGTAACGAGTTCATGTGATAAATTTTCTCTTCGACAGTGTGTAAAATTTATATTACTCTACAGAACTGTTAAGAAATTGTTTCGTGTCAATGTTTTCTTACTGTCGTTAGGGTAAATGTTTGGTAAAACCACTGGCGAAAATGTATAAATGTAAGACGTATCTGATTTTGACGTGAGTGTGAGGTTGAGCAGTGTATATACATTGTGATTATTGTGTGTAGCATCAAGAGGGCACAAGTCTCACTATGAGAAAAAAATTAGATTTACTTTTAGATTATTTTAGGAAATCACTGTTGTAATCAACCACAGTTAATATGCTGTCATAATTAAGTTTTACGGAAAATATAACATTTTCAAAGTCATTCATTGACCAGATCTTAGGATGCTTGTTAACAACAGAAATAAGCAATTTTTGTGTAAAAACAAAGAGCACAACAAATACATTTTCAGTTGTAGAACAGTATATGCTCTGTTTGGAGAGGTACTATTATTTTAACTTTAACATCATTATGTACATAAATTTCCACGTCACCATCCTGTTTACCGTGTATGTCGACTCTTTATAATTTATAATTAGGAGGGAATACTCTCCTTATTCCACGCCTCACAAACAAATATGGCATGAAAATTTATAGGACTAAAAATTTATTTGAACTCATCTTCGTGGCCGAGAAATGACTGGCTGTTGGCATGTGTCGCGTGAAAGACTAACTCATATTCGTGACCGAGCAATGACTGGCTGTTGGCATGTGTCGCGTGAAAGACTCTTAACTCATCTTCGTGGCCGAGCAAGGACTGGCTGTTGGCATGTGTCGCGTGAAAGACTCTAGGGTTACTGAGCAAGTACAGCCATTAGGTAGGGCTCTGGTGGTTGTTTGGAGAAGCAGAGAGATATGCTGGCTTTTTCTGATACTGTTTACGAGGGGATGAGAGTAAGGACCATTATCAGCGGGGGATGTTGCTGGAGAACAGCTCTGCGCAGCGACTGCGATCATGCACACACAAAAGTTTACAGATACATACAGACACACATGTTATAAATGTATTTACATTACTAAACATTATTATATTCTATCACATTGCTAGCCCCGGTAGTCTGGTTTACTGAATTGTAGTAAGTTACAGCATAGTGTAAGCGTATAAACTACGGCTTCCATGTAGAATAAATTCTTCCGTCCTGTGTCGAGTAGTTGCGTGTACAGAATTTTTCTTTCGCAGAATTCATGAAGCGCTGCCTCTTTGTAGTTAGCGATTCAGTAATGACGATGGATGTGATCTTCAGGGCTCTTCTGGCAGGGACAACTTTGGAGCGAAGCTGGCAGCTCACAAATTTGAGAATGAGCGGTCTTCTTCCATATTTGACGGCTTGGGCGGCAATTCTTCTGGGGTTGCCTATTCTGAGCACTGCGATCAGTGGCACTGGAATCGATGTTAATACCCAGTTTATCATTGGTTATTTTCAAAACTCTGTCGGTTGCACTTTCGCCAGGTTTCTCGGAAACGCCGTGGAAAACGTCGTGGATAAGGATACAGTTTATTCTGCTGTTTTGTTGGAACTCGTCGATTCTCACATTTTAGCGCGATATACTCTCAGTGACGGAGTGCAGTTCCTTGCGTACGACATCAACTTATTTTTGGAAATTAAAAAGTGGTGATGCCTTTCTGTAGTTGTTAAATGGCTTAGATGCTTGTTGGACTTCGTCGCTCCTGGACGTCGGAGGCGAGTCGATCCTGTAACACATGTTGGTACACCTGCTGCTTGAAGTCCTCCATGTGCTTTGAAACTTCTTTCGGCATCATGGCGCTGCTTAACTAGCTTCACAATTTTGTTAAATAAAGGTCTCACAGTACTTACCCGACACACGTGATACGTAATTTTAGATCAGTAGTTATTTCCTGACATAACATATACACATTGTTAGTGAATTGCTTAGATTAACATGCTAGTACTATATGTACTACCCGATCTACCGCGAACACGCACTACTCACTCTCCGCCATCTTATGAAATCTGAGTAAATCTGAGAAATAAGTACATAATACAAATTAATTTCACAGTTCACATATTACAAGATGTAATATAACAGCTTATTTTGTTACAACCTCATTATGTTTATTAATTTTTTTTACATTAGTTAATTTTCACAGTTCTTAACACCAATCGAAACTATGCTTTGGATCATGAAGGTAAGAAGACAAATTCCATACATGTTACTTATGTCAGTAGGTCGAAGAAACACTGCTGTTGCTGCTCTCACATGAAATAAATTTTACAAGTGTTCCTTGAGTCAATAGTAATGCAGATTTAACTCTCGGCAGCCAGTAGTGTCAAATGAATCAAAGATAAAATATTCAATTTGAATTTTATTAAGTGTCGGTGGCAATGCTGCAGTAAGGACAAACTTGAGCATTTTTACTAACATTCAGAGGAGTCCTTTGTGGTGTCAATTTTCCATCTTTGACGCGTGGAAAGAACGGTGCGATAAGAGCCATAGTACCGCGCTAGATGGGAAGCATATCGCCTCTATTTGCAGCGCGCCAAACTGGCGTGCAAGGTTTTCGTTGTGGTTTTTTTTTCTATGGGACTATAAGCGGTGACCTAATATTTTACTTTCGTATAGTATGAAGTAAAGACCAATTCATGCATCGGGCTTTACAATTTACGAATTCAGGTAATATTTTCGGAGCTACGGCAGTCTAAAAACTCGTTTTTAGCCATTTTGAGAGGCCCGAAAATTATTTTTCTAGCAAGCTTGCTGCGTTTTTGAAAACATGTGAGTATTGTTTCAAGTGTGTTCTTTTCTTAGATAAACATAATATGAATAAGTTAAGTGCTTTCCGGTAAAAAAGAATACTCGTGACACGCTGCAACGCCGTCCGTGCGCCAGTCGAGGACTTCTCTTAATGCGTTTACGTGCCATTGCGTTTGCTTTTAAATCAAAATGAGCGTATTCCAAATTAATCGTCAGAAAAATAATTCATTAGAATTATCCTTGGTGAGCATGTATTAATTTTTTTTAACAGGTAGTTTCGAAGCACTTTTAGATCGTTTATCCTACGTTGCCTTTACTTTTTGTTGTTAGTGGTGAATGATTCGAAATATCTGAAGTAATATGCCGAGAAACAATAAATAAAGCAATGAATATATTAGTTGCAGCAACATATTTGAAACTTTTCTCATGACTTATGTGTGTATTCAAAGACTTTAATATACTGTTTTAAAATTACTTACGAAATGAACTTAACACGTGGGTAGTTGTTTACAAATGTTCTTGAGGGGATTAGTGCAAGTTACATATTTCAATTTTAAAGTTGCGATAGAGTGTGCATTTAATTTAAAAAACATATTTTCAGTTGCAAAGTGTTAACGTTACATTTTTTATCAATACTTTTTAAATTTAAACTCTATACGGCGATTAGAAGAAATAAATTATTAAAGTTAATGTTTTTCTTTGGTGTACTGATTAAGGATATTGACAATATTAATGTCATGACGTCAATGGCATTAAATTTAAAACAATTTTTCCGTGAATTTTGTACAATAGTTATAAAATACAATTGTCTCACAAATGAAAAACATTGATACAAAACATTGTTTCAGTCAAGGCAAGCACTGATTTGTCAAACCAGTAATGTAAGTATCTTCATTCATTGAATAAATTGCTTATTTCATTCTATTTTTCATTGATTATATAATAAAACACGTGTTCTAAAGCGGGTGTCCTGAAAGCGCGCCTGAACACCTAAAATCCCCACAAACGCCTCATAAATGTAGTTGTCAGAACATGTACCACCACGCAGATAGCCACAGTGACAACTCTAAAAGGTACCATGTATAGTTTAACATTCTTCTGTTTTCCATTTACCAATGCTCTTAGAGTGCAAATCAACTTTATAGTGATTTGATAGCATTTTCAATCTCTCAGGAACGCATGAAGTTGTATGTTCCAAAATTCAGATAAAACAGGAACTTAACAAACATTCGTACGCCAATATCAACTTATATGACTGTTTAAAGTCACTAGATTTACAGACCGAAATATTAGAGTTGCCATGCTGTCTGCGTTTCATTTCTAAGAACGCCCTTAGCTTAAGCAAAGTCCTCAGTTCCTTCTACAGATTAAACCGCTCCTTTAACAGAACCAAATTTGTGCCCATGTTAGAGCAACGGAACTGTAGTAACAACAAAATTAATTCTACTAGGTCATTAAGTCTATGCAGCTAAATCGATAGCCGACTGTAAATACGTGCCGTTGCTTACGTCTGTTTTCAGAATTTTAACTCAAATGATCAGCTGTGTTACTATGTGTAAAGTTGGCGTAAAGTTTATTCACGAACTGAGTGTATGTGTGTATTTTGTTTCAAGAATTCCGCGGGCCATCATTTTGATTAAAAAATGAGTTGTTTTCCGATATAATAAATATTAATATTCCTCACATTAGTTTTTTAAACAGCAGCTATGTATTCTGAGGGATGAATAAAATTGTTTCGAGTATCATCTAAAAATAATTATAAACTTTTTGTTTATTAAATTTGCAAGATATTTTACTAAATTATTATAAGAATTACGTTTTGTTATAAAATAAAATTTTTAAACCCCAGTATTTAAAACATATTCTTATAATGGCCATAATTAGCTTGTTTCTGCTTGAAAAACCCAACAAAGCCACGTGATGTACCAACTATTGCTTTAGCATCGTCTGTGACAACTAGAGATTGTTTTTCATAACCTCCATGTTCTTCAACTGCATTGATGGATTTCATTAAAAATGTCTACACCTGTGGTTGTGTTGTGGAAATAACATACTATTGACAATTCTTCAGAAATAGTGAAATCTCTTCGGACGGCTCTCAAAAAAAAAAAACTGAGTAGTGTCTGTTACATCTGTGCTTTCGTCGAGAGCTAACGAAAAATATGTACAGTCAGAAAAAGATCCATTCAGGTTCGGGAGTATTTGATTGCTAATATATTCAACTCTCCTAGTAACAGTGTGTTTTGACAGAGATACAGAAGTAAACTCTATTGCCACCTTTCCTTCATTAAAAGATAGTGCCATTTTTACTGCACAATTTTTGATGAGTTCCCCAATGCTAAGTGGTTTCTTAGTTTTCGCTAGCTCGTAACTAACTACGTACGAGGCTAAAACACATGCTTCTTGGTTTCTTGACACACTGGTAAATACACTCTTTTGCTGTTTTTTTTTTTTCAGCTGTACAACAAGGTGTTCTCTTGGCTCGCCTCAACAATTTTCATATTTATATTGATGATTCGATAGAAAATGCCGTTTGAGACAGCTAGCACTTGAAGGTAAACTAAACACTGAGGCTTCGTGTCCTTACTAAGTTTAACCAAATATTTGTATTTCCATCCTTCTTTGAAAATACGCTTTTCACTGTCTACTTTTGTAAATTTGGAAAACATTTCAAACTAACTGCAACACTAAATAACTGGCGAAACGTAAACAAGTACATATGCGGCGTGCCGCTTTTAATAATTTTAAGTATAATTGTTATATTTAATTGCAATAGGATGTTGCACAGTTTAGTATGTAATAATTTTTTGAGTAAGTTAAAAATAAGAATAATGTAACAGACCAAATAAATAACTTAATTGTAAAAAACATTAAAGTTAGTGCAAATTAAATTTACAGATTCAATTAAATGCGAAAGTACATACATACATTCGAAAATACAAACATGCATGCATACATGCATACATACATGCATACATTCATAGTGCATACATGCATACATACGTACGTACATGTATGCATGTGTACATACATACATACTTACATAAATACATACACACATACATACGTACATACATATATGACAGATAAAGCTAAAATAAACGTGTTAAAAAATTGAACGCTTCTGACAACTTTTATGGTAAGGTATTTTTTTTCGACATAACAGTACTGGTGCACTAGCAGCATTTCTTTACACTTCTCCACACACTATAACTTAATACGTACAATGTCATACTGTCGCACTACGACCAATGCACATTTCTACTGACGTTAGCGAGGTAACCACGGATGTAATACAATCCGTTGCTTGGACAAATGCTCAATTCGTATTTATCAACGCCACTCTGGTCTTTATTTAATTTATTCATGTACCTCCTGCGTATTATTGCCATACTAAACATTCTAAAACATTTAGTAGCATGACAGTTTTTTTTTTGACCGAGAGAAATATTCGTTCATTTGGTAATTTAACAACTCTTCAACAATAGTGAGAGAGGATTTGCCTTGATTTATATGGTATTTCATTTACGTCCCTCGGGGCAGGAGTTTGGAATACTAATTATTTAAAATCGTTCATTTTTATTTCATTTCAGTGCATATTAGCAACTTAAGTAATAAAGAAAATAATATGCCGCAACGTGTGTTTTATTATATTAGTTAGATTACTTTTGTTGCAGATTTAAAACATGTGAAAACATAGTTACAAGCTAAAAAATCAATGTAAGGTAATGTTGAAAAATCTAGCCGGTTCACTTTAATGTGAGCATTTTCCAAAACCGAAATTAATAAAAAAATAATTTATTGCAGCTATAAATGTAAAATTATTAGCGTTGTGAAATTTTACACAATTTTCCAGTTGCGTAGAAGTTTTCGTATTTAAAATATTAAATATGTAGGTACAATGGCTCACAGAAAATTGTAAGCAGAGCTCAGTTTGTCTTGAATATTATATTGCATTGTCTTCAAAATATTTTGATAGAATCACAACAAGCCACTTATAATTGCATCAGTAATTTATCCTCAATCTAATAATGTTAGATGGAAAATTTGCATAGTCACATTTTCTCAGATAATACTACGTACGATGACGTATTATTTACTGTAAATGTTAAAAAAATAACGTTAATATTTGCCTGTAGCATCTGAGAGACAATGTTGTTACTTCAAATCCCGTCTATCAAGTTTTGGGAAATTTCTTCTTGCAATATAGATTCCAGTCTTGTAGGAAAAATTTCGTCTTGAAACTGAAAAAAAAAATTTATGTATATGCGTAAATACCTCGTCGAATGCTTTCAATCAAAACGTGTTATACATTGTATTTTAGGCCTGTGTCGTTCAACGTACAGTATAACAACCAGTCTAACATGAATGTCACATTCAGTTAAAATAAATATACTTTAAATTATAACTGCAAATGTTTCAATTACTTGGCAATGTTTTAGAAATTCCCCTGCAAGTATATTAATGAAACAAGCAGATGTGGCAAGTTACATTCCGTATTTCCAGCCGTGTAAGTTTAACAGTAGGAAGTTTTAATTAAAAGGCAGTAGCAAATTGTTTCCATACCGAACGGCCAGGCTCGTATTACAGAGATTCCCAGACGTGTCGAAACTACAGTTAATTTTTTCTCGTTATATTAGCCATGTAATCATACCTCAGAATAACTGGTGACTAAATGTGAACATTTTAAGCTATTCTTTTGTGTGTACGAGATATGACATTTTTCCAAAATTAAATATAGACAAACTTTTTTTTTCTTAGAATTAACATTATAAACAGTGTAGTCGGTATGGCCTGAAAAATTAAACCGGTTATACCGAAGAACTAACAAGTAAAAAAACTCATAGTTTGAAAATAGTGACATAATTGGACGAAAACAACGAGAACCTAACTTAACAAATATGGAGAAACAGTCATACACACAAAAACATACGATTGCAAGGGCGAAATTAGCTTGCTTCCTTCTACGACAACATATATGAAGTTTCTTAAACCGGTGTCTGTTCCTGTTTTGAGACACAAGCATGTCTGTTCCCGACTTTAGAAACCGTCACAGTTTCAAACAACTCCAGCTGTATATCATCGCCTTTCTCTCTCTATTATTTAGGCATGTTCGCACAGATTGTTTTCTTACTTGTCTGTTTAAATATATTTCTTGGTTGCTTCTTTCAAGACTTACTGACTTTTGTTCATATTACACATTTCTTGAAAACAGCTGTATATATTTACCTAATATGATTTGTTAATTTTTTCATGCATACGTATTGCGTTTTATTGTAGGAATTCAACGACTTACGAAAGTTCGCTTGTAATGGCGTTTGTATTAAAGAATATTTGTCAAAAATTTGTAACTGCGTTATTACGATTCCTTAGCATATGATGGTACTATGTCCTGTAATAATTTCGTTTACGGGAAACTGAGTTGACAATATTACAGAAAAATTATTTTAAAATTTAAATTTTCCTTACACCACTAAAAACTTTGTAAAAAAGTAAAATGTTCTCATTAACCGATGGTTTAAGTTTCAGTAGACAATTAGGATTTTAATTCGATTGGAAAAAACAATAATAATACAACTAGAAAACGTAACACATTAAGTTATTGCCATAATTGTAAACACTTTTTAAGAAATGGTTAGTGATGTAAAGCTGTTAAATTTTACTGCGAGCATTTATTTACGTCGTCATTTATTTTACTGCACAAAATTTTATATTTGTTTAGTGTATATATGTTGCTAACAACGTTCGTATTTTACAATATCATAATTAATTTAACAGTTACATGCATGTTAATCTAAACAGTGTAAAATTATTTGCTTTGTATTTGCTGGCTTATTAATATAAAGCTTAAAAAGTTAAAACAGTAAACAAAATGAGTTATTTCTTTTTTGAAAAAATTAGAGTTTGAATAAATGTGACCCATTTAAGTATATTACACATTATTCAAAGCTAATATTATTACTGAAAAAATTAATAAAGCATTGCTGTAGTATTTACTTACGGGAATTAAGGTTAAATGGCTTAACGTGTAAATTAACACGTATCCATATGTTGGTATAATTTTATTATAGAGGAAACTTTAACAAACGCGCAAAAAAAATAAGTAAAAAAAAATGTTTACAGAGTAAAATTCTTTAATTCTAATTGGCCACCGGGCATCGCTCTTCAAGTTCTATCTAACCAAAATTTTTATACGCATATACACACAAAAAATATGATTTTCGTCCATATTTTGGTTATTTTCTTCGAACAGAAAAACAAAATCGATATTTTTTTCCGCATTCAAAGTATTTTTCGAGAACTAAGGCTGGTGAAGAAACGATCAGTGAGGAGTTTCATTTCCACACTCGGACACATTCTAGGAGCATGTTATCCTCAAATTGCGACTAGCTTTCATTTCTTAATGAAAAGGCACTTAATTAATTCTATGCGAGAGCTTACTGAGTATGAAATGTAGACCGAGCGAGTGAGTGAGCGAAAAGAAGAGGGTATTTCGTGTGTGGGCAAGTGTTCCCAAAATGTTGGGCAGGTTATTTCCGAGAATCCCGGTAGTCCAAGTACTTAGACTTACATTTACATGCAACGAAGTGCTTTCACCATTTCTGTTAAAAAATAAATATCTAGTAGGCGGCAGCCACTACAGCAGCGTATCACACCCAAAGATGCACACTCTATGAGTACGTAGGCGCCCGACATACCCAAAGATATTAAATTAAGTGAGCCATTATGATAGTTCAGAAATTAAGTGCATATAAGATTAATTTCGGAAAATCCGTCCAAAAAATTCTCGCCAGCCAACGACAACGTTCGCTCCTTTTTCCACGTGCGAAAAATCCAGAACCAGCCCCGTAGGGAGTTAAACTTGTTAGCCTTGGTGGAAAGAGAATAGTCGGACCACGACTCCACCGTGAACCTATATCACATATACTACAGTATAATATACCGTACATTTTGTATATAGTAAAATTAAATGTACGGTCAAAATTCCGAACATCATGGTTATTATAACTATCGTACTTCGTTCAATTGTACTTCGCATCTCTTCGACCACTCTCAAATACCGGCTTGTATTTCGTGAGTCACGAGGAGAAATATTTTATATACGAAGGTTTCATACTTAAGATATGTCTTTACCAGTTTCAAATGTCCACGCCACACGCGTGGGAACAGCGGAGCGATAAGAGCCATAGTACCACACTCGACGGGAAGCATATCGTCAATATTCACAACGCGTCAACTGGCGTGCAAGGTTATCGTGGTAGTCTTTTCTCTAAGGGACTTTGCTGTACAAATATGTTATTTTTAGATAGTATGAAGATAAGGCCAACGCAAGCATCTCGTTTTGCACTTGACAGATTCGGAGGATATTTTGGGATTTAGAGTAGCCTAAAAAACTAGTTTGAGTGGTCGTCATTCTATTAAGTATGCTGACTTTTTAAAATTGCTGAAGCGTAGTTTTCAATGTTTGTTCTTTCCGTAATACGAATAAGTCAAGCGGTTAAGCGTAAAACAGAATACGCGTGACACTAAAACACCGTCAATGCGTCAGGCAAGTACTTGCGTAAACTTCAAGTGTACGGAGGGTTTGCAAGTAAAATTTATGAAGAAGTCGACGGTTTAATTTATGAATACAATTGAAACGTAATGACCCCTCGCTCAAGCAATGCAACAGCCCAGAGAAGCAAGTGCCTGTGAAATACATTCAATAAAAATTATAGTCAAATACGGAAGAAAAGATATAAATATCCGATCATTACTGTACTATTTTTGAAAAATGTATTTCCTGCAAAAATATTTTGCAGACTGGTCACATATCAGCTTTATTCTCCCAGTCTTTTCTGAACTGCAGCGATTGTCTTGACCGCATTGTGGACTGATCTTACTGTCTGCCATGGCATTAGTTATTTCAATGAAAAAAATTTAGGAATTACATTGACCAATATCCAAACCAATCCATAAAGTAAATAAACCGAATAAACTACACACTAGACTCTACGTGGAAGTAATAAATTTGCTTAAAATAGAAGTGCGTAAAGAAATGTTAAACTACCTTAACAGCACAGATGGTGTCTGAAACGTTGCTACAACATTACAATGTGCCAAGTTAGTTACACAGTCTATCGACATGTTGCCTACAAGTGCCAAAAACGTTTCATTGGCAACGTTGCAGATTGGACCTTGCAGCACGTTGTCTACACGTGCCAGAAACGACACATGGACAACGTTGCAGATTGGACCTTGCAGCACGTTGTCTACACGTGCCAGATACGACACATGGACAACGTTGCAGATTGGACCTTGCAGCACATTGCCTGCACGTGCCAGAAATGTTACAGTTGTAACTTCCCCCACCATATCAGTTAGTTTCATTTCTAACCAACATACGCCGAACATGTATAATGGTAATTGTTTTATATTCACATGTACAAATAATCCGAAAATTCTGTGTTGTACATGGGCTATTGTGGTATCCCGTTAACTCTCTTTTAAAAATCTTAAAAATTGGGAAACAACATTTAACATTGTAGAACTATTTAGTATTCTCTTAATTATGACAGGAATGGTAAGCATTTTATTTTATTTAAGTACCATTAATAGTGGAATAGTTTTCATTTCAGTGAATGTGAATCTAAATTATTAATATCAATACAAATAATGGTAATTTTTGTTCGCACATTTCGTCATCATTGTCACATTAAGCGATGATATTGTAAATATTTGCACTTTGCGCAAAGGTGTACGGAAAATAAAATAAAATTAATCTACAAGTTTTGAAATAAGGCTATTCAAGTTATAGCATTGTGCTAGTCATGTGCTTTCGAAGCGCTGGCGAAGTGCAGGCAATGCTGCAATGTGACGTTGCCTGCACGAGACGTTCACACGTTGCCGGCACCTATTAGGCACATTCCTGGCACAACAGAGCACATTGTTGCAACGTGCTGGATATGTGCTATTAATTTGCTGGCAACGTGCAGTTTGTAACGTGCAGACAACGTCACATAGTAGCGTTGCCTGCACGAGACATTGGCACGTGGCCTGCACCTATTCTACACATTTTTGGCACGTCACAGCACGTTGTAGGAACGTCACAATGTTACAATGTGACGTGCAGGGAACGTGCAGGCAACGTTGCCTTGCTGTTAGGGTAGGTACACATAACTATCCCGAAAGTAGTGTCAACTGAAACAAGAAGTTACTAGCATAACTGATAAGCCTACTTTCCTCAAAGTTGGTGCAAATTAATACTGAATGTTAAAATCCTTTACGTAATATCGGCATATCAATTAATAATACTGATTTCAACGTGTGATACGCGAAATATACTAAAGATAAGTCAGATTTACGAGGACGCAGTTTAATAAAATTGGGGAGTAATTGTTCTTAGATTTATCTCTATCATAAAGATAAAAAAGAAATCGCTGTTTTCATAACATTACAAAACGATGAACGAGATACACAAAAATTCAAGTCAGCTATGTACGTAGCACGTGTACCAAGATTGATAAAATTCAGAAAAATATATTTTACGATATGTACGTATTACTATACTAAAATAAGAAAATGGCCGCTATTTTTATTATGATCACAGGGTGAACGAAGTAAGCAAAAGTCAAGTCATCTATGTAAGTAGTTATGTGTACCAAGTTTGATGAAATTTTGGCAACAATATTTCCTAAGATAATGGATAATATGCTTAAAATTATAAAAGATGGCAGACATTTCGGAAATATGAACACAAAATGAACTAATTATAGAAAAGTTAAGTCAGCTTTATGTCTACCAAGTATGGTTAAATTGTAAAAAAAATATTTCCTAGATATGTAATACTATGTTAAAATATAAAAATTACTGCCTTTTTCAAAATATGAACACAAGATGAACAGAAGTCACAAAAGTAAAATCAGATTTGCATGCAGCATATGTACACAAAGTTTAGTGAAATTCTAAAAAATATTTCCTCAGATATTATGTAATACTATGCTTAAAATATAAAAATGGCCACCACTTTGAAAATATGATCACAGGATTTTCTAAATTCACAAACGTCAGGTCAGCTTTGTATGTAGTATATTTGAACAGTACCAAATTTAATGAACTTGCCGTTTACAGTTCCCTAGATATCAGCTTGATCGAAAATGTTTATAATGGCTGCCATTTTGAAAATATGATTAGGGCGTAAACGAAATATAGGCCTATGTAAGTCAAGTCAGATAAGAAAATGCTCTATGTGTACAAAGTTTGATGAAATTCGGTCCATTGGTTCAAAAGTTTTTAAGGGGACACACACATGGGCACACACCCAGATACGCAGACAGAAAGGATGATCTCATAAGCCTACTTTTTCCTTCGGGAAGTAGGCTAAAACCTGGAGCTACAACTAAATGACGGTATAAATACATTGATGCTGTAACTCTATGTAACGTTGCATAGCGTTTCGCGAGTAGTTTGTTCCTACGCCATACGCCTGCATGTAAATCATAAACACATGTAAGAACATCAAGGACTGGTATTCTTACGGAGTGTTTCGAAGACGTTAAGTATGCCATAAAGGTGAACGGGACGGACTGGCACTAATTTGACCGCGCCCCAAATAAAAGAAATAATAATTAAAACCAAGAAAATTATAAGTAACAAATACAAAAGTAACCGAAAAAAAAATTATTTAATGTTTGAGAAAATAAGTTTATGTCAATAATGAGCAATGTAGTAAATCCAGTGCTCACTAAAAGTACCAGTAAGTTGTGCAGTATGGAAACAAAATTAACAAAATATCAAAAATATATTTTATTAACCTAGTGAAGCACTACGCTCTCTTTAAACAATACATGTGCGTTGTCAGAAGTCAACACGCATTTGAGTACTACTACACGAGCTACGTACGTCCCGTTTTGTGACAAAGTTGCCCTATGAAACTGACGAAACAATATAATCATCTTCTTTTCAACTTTAGCGACTTGAATTGTTGTAGCAATTACAGCTACAGAAAGTGTATGTTGACAAAGATAAAAACGAATGAGGAAGCCTTAGCATGCAGATAAATAAAAGAAACTAAAAGCAAGGAAACATCGTGCTGTTATGTATATAAATTTCTTAATATAAATTTTATATAATGTAACAACGTGTGTTGTCGTTTTCTTTTATTTAAAAATGAATCAACCAATTATAATATAAAAGCGCCCGGCTATTTACAAGCGAGGAAAAATTATGTTAAATATGTTTGACGTGAATCCAAGGTAACATCATACATTCCATATGTGGTCGGCTAGCGAAACTCAGTAGGTACCTCGGCACACTATTTTCGTGCCAGTGACTTGAGCATACCCTTCCTCTGGTAATCAAAGACTGGTAATTCAGAATATATGTCATTTAATTTTTAATTAGATAATGTTGATGACGTCAGCGTTAGGATAAGAATATTTTATATGATTTCCAAGGGTTGGATACCAGGATTACTTAGAATGAAAAATAAGTGACTTAAAATTAAGGACATTGTCGCAAAAGTGTGTAATAGATAAAATGATGCGTCGTGACCATACTTAATTACACTAACTAGAGAACAGGATAAGGTACCAGACTTATTTCTAAACTAGGTGCGTTTTCTGGCAGACATTTAAGTAGGTGACTTCCAAGATGTATATAAAATGGCGGCTGAGTTTGTGACGGAGTGTAGTGTGCGGCTAAAGGACTGGGCTCACCGGACTTCTTCTTTGGCGCAGTACCCTGGGAGGAAATCCACTTCTCCCGACTCAGTGGACGGTCGACGTCCACCCTTTCGAATGAGATCTACATGGAAGATACCTCGTTGAGCTCCGGCCCCTGGGTTCCTGACAGTAAATGCAGGCTCGGAAATTGGCCTGACAACTTCGTCAGCTCCGGCGATGCAGTGGTAATCGCCAATCGACCTCGGATAAGCCTCTTCCTACCGCCGATCATCGACGTAGGAGGGCAGTAGAAGTTGCGACTTCTCGAAGTTCCGAAATCCGACAAAATTTCCAAATTTATGCTTTTTCCTATCCAAGCATCTGACCAAACTACCGGAGGTTCCGTTCCAGGACATTTTTAGCTGAAATATTCTCTTCTGTCGTTCTCAACCCAATGTCTTCGCAGCTCCATCAAATACGTGATATCTTGGTCACAGTTCGAACGTATTCCTCGCTTTTCTTTAATAAAATTTTCTTTCTTAGTTCAAAACGTTCCAACTAAAACTTCCGTTTTTTTTTTTTTTTTTTTTTTTTCACGCAGTTGTCTCGCCTTCGTCTCGCTATTACTCGTAGCACATATAGCTTTGGGATCGATTCTGGCCCTTAACCTGGTCACGACTCTGATCAAATCATAAAACGCTACGTGATAGTGAGAACCTTGGAAACCATATTTCCTTGGATAACACAATATTATACAGTCATAAAAACTAAGCACAATATTTATAAAACTTCGTGGCTTGGTATGTCTATAGCCAAAGACAAATACAAAAATGTATGTGAGCTGGCCTGACAACCACTAAATGATTTAACACGATATCTGTAGTATTCGTCGATTCCTACGCAGTACTCAAATATGGAATTGAACGATTGAAATTAAATATTATGGAAGCAAAGGATCGTTGGCTGATGGTCTTCGTGTTGTCGCAATCCTCACTCGGTATATCCTAGGCCTTGGAACAGTTGTAGTTACAAACAGCCGTGAGCCAACTGGGCAGCGTAAACCTTACGGCAGGCCTACTGATGAGCATACAAACCATCACTAAGTTTCATTTAGAATCTTCATTGGAATATGTTATTATTATAATTGTTCAGTGTGATTCATTAGTGTGTTTGTGTGAACAAAAAAATACGTTTTTCAATAACTACGTACACTTACTATGTAACCTTACATAATTTTTTTCTCTATCACTCCAATCGTCATCGTCACCTACGTGAATTCATACAGGTATTCAAGGAGTTTGGTTAAATTATGCAGTACAGAACATGTCAGTACAAATTTTTGTGCTCTATCTTATGCGAGTTAGATAGAGTTAGCAAAATTTATAAACAAGATATGCCGTCAAATAAAGATAAATCATCCCATATAAAACTTATAGTTAGGGTTATGTTAGTACCTTGCCTGTCAGACTCACCGGATTAGGGTATGCTATGTTTCTCCGCGAGGTACTGCGGGAGATCTTATAAGGTGATGCACTAGTGCTGCGACGAGTTATCTCGTACAAACATTATAGGATACCGGCGCATTACTGTGTACCATCTCACCGAGAATTGGATCACATGTCCATGGCAGTGGAACGTAAGTTGTGGACACGTGTACCTGCCAACAAGGTCACCAGATATCAGTCCTTTACACTACTTTTTGTGAAGATTTCTTAAGGAACTAGTGTACCGTGAACTTGTGGTAAACGTTGATGAATGTATTACCAGAATGCATATTGCTCTGGTGCATGTAACCACCGATCCAGTTGCACGCGTTGCGGGTGGCGGTTTTGAGTCATGTAGGTGTCTGTACTGGGGTATATAGAGGATAATTTGAAAATATGTTACTCTGGAACCTGTTAGGTGTAAAGTTAAGATTGTTTGTAGAATGTAAATACATTAATTACTTAGTGTGTTGTGACAGGAAAGGTGCCTGACCTGCGGTAATCAGGACACTTCCTACAATTGTTCAGCGCACCCGGCGAAAAGGCAAGCATTTATTGCGAAATAACCAGACTCCCGCCTTCTCACAGCAGAGCCAATGACTTTACAACACTCCAATCGTGGTTAGATAAATTTCAAAAATTTATCTCCGTGACTGTGTGTATATATATATATATATATATATACACACACACACACACACATACACACGCAATGCACGTGGAGATTTGTCATTACGAAACGTATTGCACGTAATGAGGCAAGAACATGGAGGAGTTGAAAGGATCGGGCGTATCGAGACAAAGCCCCTACTTTGAATGACTTGAAGAAGGCCAATCATAAGAGGATATGGAAGCACAGCTCGTCATTTTGGAGACTCTGGAACGAGGGTGAAGGAGCTTCGTAACCGGAACAGAAAATTGTATCAAGGAAGATGAACGTCACCTCCTTGATATAGTTTTCGCCACATAAAACGTAATATAACCACATATACAGAATGTCCGGAAACAAACGTAGACGAAAATGTGAGTGGCAAAATGCTTTGCAACAATATTTTACTTGCAGAATGTGGCAACACTGCACGGAGAAAATTCAATTTTGCTTTCCACGTCCAAGTATTATTTCATGTGTATTGCGTCGAATAAACGTTAAAACATGTTTGAACTGCTCTGTATTTAAACCAGCACCCATAACTTCCAAGTCAGAACAGAAGTATTAATATAAGTAAGATAACATTCGAGCTCAAGAAGGGACTAACTATAGTACCATGTTGCGCAAAATACAAATATAATGTCCACGTACAATTTTTTGCCGCTAACATTTTTGTATCGAAGTTAGCTCAGGATTCGCTTGTATGCTTACCATGCGTTTGTTTCTGAACAGCCCGTATACCTACAAGGATTTAAGAAAAAATGTGCTTCGCTATATTTTACTGCCGAAGTGTGTATGTTTTTTTTTAATTTCTTATATTTATAAAAAATAAATTAAAATGACACGTTTGTATATGCTTTATGAGTGAAATATATTTAATTCTGCTCTTTCTCTATATTAACGTGCGTGGTAAAAATATTAATATTTGAAAAAAAATAGTTACTTCAAAGTAATACAACTATAGGAGATTAAGTGTCGCATTAGTATAATATCTATATTTTCCTAATACACATTCTCACCATTAAAGAATGTTTGATACCACGTGCGTCAAATATATATATATGAATACATTTGAAGCAAGCTGTTAACAGCTAGAACTCTGAAATATGATAACTTAAGTAACATCAGCTTAATGTACAACGAAGTAAAGCTTTCATTTAAATAATACAAACAAAAGTTGAATAAGGAAACAAATTTTCATTTAATATATTGTTATAGAAAAAGTAAATTTTAAAGTATTTTGTGAGTTACGGGAAAATGGTAAAATGCACTTAACTAATTTTCTTTTAGGCTTGACATAGATATTACTTATGGAAAACAACATTGTTACTCTTCAAATTTACGGCGTCGAATATCACTATTTCTTAAGAACGTACAGTAGGCCTAATTATTTTTCTCCGCTACACGCCAAAAAAATTCACACTTAGTTTATTCGTTTACGTTTTTGGTGGTGGATAACATTAGAAGCAGGAAGTAAAAGTGATATTTAAAACCTTAACATAATATGAAATTAATTACATTATTCAACTTCATCGTCTCAAGTTAAGGTTCAATTAAAGTACATATAAACAACACACACACATATATATATATATATATATATATATATATACATATATAAACTAGCTGTGCTCGCGACTTCGTTCGCGTGGAATAGTGTCTTTGGGTAACATTTTTAATTATTAATTATTTCACAAATAAGACATACACATAAAAGAAGAAGAAGTATAAAGATAGTATGATGATTAATATGAGTTTATTTTCGTTAGTACATTTTTATAAACAACTTTTTTTGTTTTGCTATTTTTTGCCAAAACATATAGATTTTACGGATTTGAGACCCGTGAGCATGCCACATAGAGTTGCCCATGGGAAAAACACGTTTTCTCGAAATATACTCCTGCAACTTTAAGTGTTCGTCCCTGAGATTTATTAATTGTTATTGCTTATATATATATATATATATATATATATATATATATATATATATATATATATATATACCAGGTCACTTACGCTAACACTAACTCTCAAGTTTCAAGCTTATAGCTCTAAAAATGACGATAGTTCAATACATCTTTTCATACCCCCTTTTAACCCCTTACAACCTTTTTTTTCGCATTAAAAAGTAGCCTATGTCCTTCCTTAGGCTCTAGACTGTCTGTGTACCAAATTTAATTTAAATCGGTTCAGTAGTTTTGGCGTGAAAGCGAGACAGACAGAGTTACTTTCGCATTTATAATATTATATTAGGATTAGAATATTAGGATTAGTAGGATATTAGAATTAGAATTTATGTGTGTGTGCGTACGGGCTCATTTAAAATTTGTGTAAATTAGGATAAAATATATTTTTAAGCATAATAAACTTCAGAATAGTATAATATAAAGTAATGTTATACTATATTATTTAAACCTTAGTGTAGCAATTAAAGTATTAATCGAAGCCTAACAATTGAGAGTCTTCATCCCTTTATTTTTTGAAGATTCCTCTTTTATTGTTATAATTCTCCATTAATTGTTGTAGAATCCTAGTCGGCTGTTCACTTACATTTTAGCTTTACTGTTGAATGACGGCTTATTTTAAAAATTCTTTGAAATATTATTGTTGCTATAAGTACACTACTACCCCCTTATGACTGAACTTTGACCGGTTATTCCAGAACTGCGTGCTCTGTTTGTAGCCTCTCCACATGACGTTTATCCGTAAATTTTCATCACACGCCACCTCTGTCGTAACGTAAGGGACATATTATTTTCTGTAGCTCATTCACTGAAGCCTCAGTTCAATGATTCTCTCGGTACGTCCATCAAAACATTCGTATAAATACCTTCGTCTATCAAATTTTAACGAAAACCAGTTTTAATGAATTTCCTTTAAAATTAATTTATACCACAATATTTTATTTGAATTATTTGATAGAGAATTAAGTGTGTTAAACGATGCGGTTTAAAAGGTTTTTCGTGTAATATTCCATGAATGGAAACAAAAATTGTGAGTTCTTATACCGAACATTAAATAAAATATTAATGTAAAACATTTTGCAATATTCCATTTATATACTGCCGATAATGTTATCTCGTACAGTAAATACATTCAGATATTTTCCTAACTAATAAATGAATGTAAAAATTTTAACAAAGCTTTAATCACGTAATGTTAAAACTAATTATTTATGTCAGTGAGTGCGTACATGATGCAACTGCCAAAATACGGATTGCAAACGTTAGGTTAGGGTTTTTGTTTTTACTGTTTCCTTCATTTGCTAATGGACATCGGCCCCTTGACAATGTGATTACATCGTAATTTTAATGACCCATTTGTCATCGTTAGAAGGCAACGCAATTTCGTACACGTGCTCCATAAACATGTTTGCGGTCACGCGGTCGTTTTGTTAAACCTGGTATTCAGTACGATAATTCCAGGCTATCAACACCACTGTGGTTGGCAAACTAGCTGATATTGCAGACATTGAACAGCAAATGCTTTAGATTAAAGTGTATAGTCAATTTCACTTATTAGAGCTAATTAAAGTGTTCTAGTAGGTGTAGAGGGTTACCGTGTATCCTCTCACCGCAAAAATTTTGCCTTATAAATGAAACATTTCAAGAAAAATTACACAAGTCCGTTTCACACATAATTGTACGGGTCAGTGTAATGTGACATCGAGCTGCATATGGAAATTTGTGACGAATGTAGTGAACGTCCACAATAAAAAAAATTGTTTGTTTATGGCTAACGTTTTGCCATTACATCCACGCAAACGAATTTATATATTTTTAGTGTAATTTTACGATTGCTTTGTGAGTTCTTAGCTATGGTACACTAAAACTAAATAAAACAGGAGTGATATTTTGCCTTAAAGCATTCTTCCTCAACTCATAAATGTCTTAATTTAATTGTATCTTTTAACGCATACTATTAAGATAATTTTTCAACATTTATCGTCGATAATGGTTTTAGTTTAATGAAATGAACATTTGAAGGGTCGCAATTGTATTTTTGCCTTGTTAACTGTGTTTCTAAATGTTTATTTCATGTAGGAATAAATCAGCCAAACGGGTATTTTGCTCATTCTTTAAGCATAAAAAAATTAACTTTAAAGCGTTAAAGGACAAGAGAGATAGTAAACAAACATTTATATTGTTATGTTGTCATCACGTATGAGAGTAATTGCTGTAAAACAAACGGAAACGCTATACACCGTTTGAATGTAATGCTCTGCTCGTAAATGCTTTTATGAACATGTCTGCGTAAAGTTGACACGTCTTTCACACGTAAATAATTTACTGTCAGACTCCATTAAGAGGTAGTTGGATGTAGACATTGTTCTCTCCCTGGTATTGTAGTCCACCGAACAAGATGGCGCAAGGAGGCCTATAAAGGCCGCAAGAGCTTCTATATTGACTCTTCTTTAAGTGAACATTCATTTTACGCCGTTTAATTTGAGAGAAGCAGTAGGGGAAAGACATTGTGTGCGTGTTCATGTTGTCTTAAAGATTCTCGGTGATCGGAAACTTTTCGCATTAGGTCTAATGGCATTGTCCACTTCGTAGAACTTCAGTAAATTTAGACAGATACTCATAATTATGTAATGTGTGTTATAATACAAGACAAAATGTACAGTACTGAAGACGGATTGAACATCCCATGTTCATTTTATAACTAAACGTGACTACTGGCTTAACAAAGGTGTAACATTTCTTGTACCTTTCACGCCAACCTCTAAGTTGACGAAAATAAACCGTATCGTAAGGTGGTTGCTGAAATCTGCAACCTGCCCTTACCTTAAGAGATCCAAGAAGATCGAAACACTGTCATGCTCAAGAGTGTGTCTTTAGGACGTGCGAGCTCCGCTCAATACCGCACCCGCTGCTGTGGGAACATGTGCAATAAAAATCACATTCTTGTCCTAACCGTAAGATCAAGGATAAGAATGACGTGCTCGTGTTTCGATGTTCGTAAACTTAGAGGTTGGCGTTAAAAGTACAAGAAAATTTACACCTTTGGTTACATACACCCAAAAAACTCAGTTTACTGGCTTATCATCAAACATATTCAACCCTTTAAAAATAGTGCCTTCAGAACTGTCACATTTAACTAAAGTAAAGCGAAGCAGCTATATAAACGTGCTGGGAGAAGGGAGGGAGGACCAGGGGGGTGTGACGTAACTGCAACATAAAATTGAAAACGCAGATAAAGTAGGGTTTTCAGTTGTAGTCGTAGCTGTTACAATTTCCATTCTAAACACACATATTTTTTCTGCGTTATCTCAGAAAGCAGGTTTCGCATACAAACACGGTAGATTTGTTATTTTTGAGAACTTCGAAGGACAGGCCCGGTAAAATCAGATAAGTAGTTCAGTTTTACGAATTTGCCACTACTATTAGAACGCGTATTTTCTCTCAATGTTGACAATATTGTGTATATTTAAAATCGACCCTTCACCAGTGTATCGTATCGTTTTGAATGCGTAACACAAACAAGTAAAGTTTGTCGCAACGCATTGCCTTTCAGGATACCTGAATGTTTTCAAGACGTGTCTTGTCAGTTTAACAAATTGTCGAGCTATGCAGAGCAGCAGCCTATAGTGACGAGTGTGCCAACCAGTCTTTGCCAAAAACGTTGATTTATTGACCGAAACTGTTCAGAACACTGACGTCAATTTTTTTTAAGCAGCTTTGACTTTTTTTTTGTGGGAGGGATCAATTATTCTTTACATGAAATATGTTTCGTAAATATCTGCTTATTGAGGAAGAATGAGTTCGTAGACATGAGCAATTGCTTAAGCTATGTTCTCAAAATCATTCCATATTCTATACATATATATGATTATATATGTATATATGCACATATACATGTGTGTGTGTGCGTATGTGGGTGTCTTATTATTTTAATAATTTTTACGTAATAGCCTCGGAAGAACATCTGCTAGTATAAAGGTGATCAGCCGATCAGAAAAGTGGTTGCCTCTAATTGGGCGTGAGCTCAGCCAATCACATATGATTCATTCACATTGGTCGAGCAACATAAAGAGCCTTAAGCTATATAAACTCATATTTTTGCAACTAATCCGTATCTTTCAATGGAAGCCTGGAAACTAGTATACAATCCGAACCCCAATACGTGGAGGTTATTTATTGGTTGGAACTTGAATTATCATCTATTTAATTACACAAAAAATGTCCTGTATTCACAAACCAATTAACTGTAAGTTTTTTATACAATTACAAGTAAGCGTGTAAAACGCGATAATGCGTTTTTCTCGTATTTCTTTAATTATGGTCGCAAAAAAAAAATCAGTATTAATATCTGTACACCAAAAGTTGCTGCTGTAATATATCGAAATATCTTGATGTGTTACAGATGTTAATTACTAGGTTAAATGTAAATAATCCCTTATAGTTGTAACGAGTTTTATGTTCTAAAATATAGAGACGTCGGACACCGGACAGTTAAATAATTATGTGGTTTATGATTTAATGCAAATTTCATATCAATCCTGAGCATTGTTAGTTAATTTCAAATAATGCGACAAACATAATGGCATCACAGAGTATTCGTAAATTCGACTGTTAGTATAGACACTAGTCTACGACCATTGTTCTGCAAGCTACTAGCAGCTGGGCAAAAAGCAGTAGAACGTCTGCAGAGCAGAAATATAAGAAATAACGTTCCCAGACCCTGTGCCTGACGGACGTATTGCTGGCGAGGAGCTTGCCGAGGTGTGTAGAAGGCTGCCTACTTTAAGGAGACCGTCCACGACGGCACATCTGCCGAGGACGGGACCTATTCTGCCCGGTTGCGAAGAGAAGGAAGACTACTTAACTGTCAGAGTGCCAGCCCACGAGGATGAAGACACCTCTACACCGCTAGGTTCAGGACTTGCTGGATTATATCTTAATCATGTCAGAGCCCTTGGTAATGTACTTCCTCAGTACGTAAGCAACTATAGGACATGCTTCAACTACCAGACTATAAATCTGAGTAGACAGCTATACGTATAGGAATCTTATGTACTTTGGTAAATGCTACTACGATGACATGGAGATAGGACCTGTCACTATGACGACTCGGTAATCGTCTAAATGCCTGAACAGCCGAGTACTTGGTCATAACAACAGACATCAGTCTCTTCTAATATGACGGAGAACAAAAAAACCGTAGCTATTCTTAAACTTCTAGTTCTTACCTCATCCTCTAGGCTGGCGTTTTTCAAGTAACGCGTGTTTGTTTATCACATTGCGCTGTCGTTTAATTAATTTTATTTAGCATCTTAGTATTTAGCAATGCGTATTTCACATACATGTGATAAGCTAGCACTAAACTATAATTACCTCTGTCACTACCTTGAAATATTTCGTATAATACGCAATTTGAATGTGTGTATATATAGATATGTGTGTGTGTGCAACACTGGTTCATGCGTTGGTAGTAATACCGTTTTGAAAGTGAAGCACTGCGTTATTAGGCTGCAGTGTTTACGCAGAAATTTTTTTCCTATGCCACTTCAAGATATTTGTGGAAAGTATGGCGTAAAATGACACGTTAAATTTTATGTTTTATTTTATGAATTATGTTAGTAACGCAAGGCAATTGGGATTTACCTCTCGTCAAGAGCGTGGTCATAAGAGATGATGACACATATCAACACAACGATAGTAACTGGGAGAGAAATCGGTCATAGCATTCGACAAGTAACTATCTCAGAGCTCGAGAAACCATAGAGAACTTAAATCAGGGCTGTGTCAGCCTGGGATCGAACCCAGATCCTCCCTATCACGAGTCTAGAGTGTTACCGTTCAGTTAGGTTGGTATTTTTCCTGATAATGCAGTCAGATATTTGAGGAGGTAAATACATGTTTTTGTAAGGGGTACCATATTAAAGAAAATATTAGACATATTTTCCAGAATATTTTAATTTAATATTTAATGGAAAAGGGAGTAAGATTGTAAATTCCTCTTAAATAGAATATGCATGGCACGGTACAGCACAGTTACTGCGCCAGGCGAGTATTTCACGTTAGATTATGTGATCATAGAAGTTGCTGAATCCATGTCTCCCGAGACTTCAGTTGCTGGTGATGTCAGTGAAGGTCGCTGCAGTATTATGCTGATAGCGGCACGTGGACAGTGACATGTGCAAACATTGGCCTTGCAGTCCTACCATCAATCTGACCTGACAGCAGGCCTGGGCAATTAGCGCAGATTACATGAACTCTACATATCTCTCGTCCACGTGTGTGTTCGTCGACAACGTTCTGATGCAGCCACTGTTGTCTGATAAACACATTGGACAGACGAGCCCGTGTACTGTACAAACAGATTTGTGTTTCTGATATAAACACATCTTTAATACTAATTTACGCAGAATAAATGTGCAGAGTTACGTTTTACTATCAGCATTTGCTAGAATATGCATTAGTTGATATACTTATTTAAATTTATACATGACTGAAATATCATTACTTTATTGTTTTTTACTATAACCAATATTAAAGATTGCAATACGCAATTCCTCAAAAGATACACAAACATTTATAAAACGTGTGTGTTATGTACACTTTACCTTGTTTGAAAATAACCTGCTAAGAAACCATTAAATGTACAAAATTGTTTTTTTTTTCTGTACGAATCGAAGGAAGCATAACTAATTCCACGTGAGGTGGTTTGTAGGTATTCTTGTCAATTAAATATTAATTGAGATCCATTCGTGTGAGGTAATACGCGTATTGTACGATAACGCAGTAGAAAAATTTGCTGGAATTTAACATTTTTACTCAAATCGTTTTCACAAAAATAAACCACGCCGAAAACTAAATTTGCACGCTACAATAACGTACAAAACACAAAAACCAATTGATTTGCAGCTATGTAATATCGTTCCTGGATACGTAAGCAATATATTAATTCACGCAACGGACTATTTCATTAGCTGAAAAAATGTGCAAATTTTCAATCATTTCTCTGTTTTAAAAAAAATTTGGTTTGATATATTATTTTAAAATTATTTTCGAAAAAGATAAAACTTTTTTTTCTGATTATTGCATTTCAATAATGCGGCTAGTTTTCGATGTTTTTATAGGACTATTGATACAGTTCCGAAATATTAACTTTTACATTGCATTATCTAAAATATTATGTAAGTTATTTAATACAGGATAATTTAGACACGTATAATGTCTACTTAGCAAACACATTCTGATAACATAAAATAAAATTTAAAAAACCCTTGCCATAATTCGATAATTTGTTCAACATTATATATATATATATATATATATATATATATATATATATATATATACTGAAGTCAGCCTATTACACACACACATCAACGCGCAGCCCAAACCGCTGGACTTACGGACATTAAATTTTACGGGTGACTTCTCCTTACTCCGTAGGCACCGACTAAGAAGGAATTTTATTGAAATTAAAAAATTAAGTCAGTCAAAAGCCGTACATTATGTTTTAAACAATCCTCGAGAACTCTTAAACCTTTTGAGAAATTTAGGTGATTTTTACTTTAGAATGAAGTTTACGCATATCCTTAAAAATTGGTTAGAATCTTTTTAAATTTATCCACTAAGAACATTAATAACATTAAACCGGATTTCAGTTAACCCTCTGTATTTCTTAAGACTGCTTAGTTTTCGAGATTATTTTCAAATATGAATGTGTCTTATGTAAAAATTTCAACGGCTACTTCATGATGTTTCGATGTTCGACAATATTAAAGGGGTAGAAAGATGAAAAATTTTTCAGAAATTTCAAAAAGTAGGCATGACTACAGAGAGATAATTTGAAAGTTGTTACTTTCTGCCTTCCTATTGTACGTATACATTTATGGGGACGAGCATGTGTGTGTGTGTGTGTGTGTACGAAGGAATGCAAGACCAAAAATGACGACCTATCTTCTATGTGTGACCAAATTGAACTGACCATACTGCAGCCCTGTATGCGATTTCCTATCCCAACATTTTTGTTGTACGAAACTCATCTCCCCCAACCCTGCTAAAATACAAAATTCCCTATCTTCCCCTAAAGTATGTCAGCGTGGTTATGTAACAAAAGAGCAGCGTAACGGTCTAGTTCTTTTATAACGTCTTACACACACAGACACACACACATTTAATTTCATAAGTATTCTGAAGACCTGTCTTGGCGTAAATGTTTGGAACCCTGGTAGGAGGTTTTACACAGACACACACACACATTTAATTTGATAAGAATTCTGAAGACCTATCTTGGCGTAAATGTTTGGAACCCTGGTAGGAGGTTTTGGGTTCGATTCTTGTGTAAGTAAAGGGGAGGGGGGTAACTGCTGCTATATGCACATATTATTACTTGCAACTGGCAGAATAATACATTTTCCATTGGAAGTGTCTTCCTCTTGCTGCGTAGAATCACTAATGGTACGTTTACGTGTTTGGATACAATTTATAAAATTGTGTACTTCTGAACTTTATGACCACATGAAACATTTAAAGAAGAGTTCTCAGAACGTACTGTACCTAAATACACATCCAGTGCTTAGCCAGGTAACATGATTTTCATGTTGTTTGTTCCTGATGTGTTTAGTAAATTACTTCTCTAATTTCGATGATTTCATAAAATGAACATAGTATTTAAAAACCAAGAAGATTATTTTAATGTCAAATACTTTTATTGAATTTGATTTGACTTGTCCGTATTTATTTTGGTCCACCATGCCAGAACATAGCTTGATAATGACTGCAGATAATATTTCATGTTTCTAGATCTGTGTCACCTATATTAACTTATACGTTAATTGTCATCAATTTTTAGGAAAGTATGCTAGTAAATAATACTGGAGACATCTTGTTTCTTTGGCCAACAATATCAACGTGTAAACATTCGACTTGTTTGCAGAGTATCCAGATGTCTTACAATAAAAACGTAATCTATATTTGCATCACTTGGTGACTATCTGGCAGCAATGGCAAAATCAGTCTGAAAGCTTTTATCTTACTTCTGCGAAGTATTAGGTACAATGCCAAGATACGGGCTGTATACAAAATTAGAACACTTATAGCAGTGAGCTGATTGATGCGAGCAAATACAGCGAGAATAATGACTTAATGGCTAGCTATTAAGAAGATTTCTTGCCCTCGATCACAAACCTTCTATTTGAAAAATAATATTTTTTTTACCAAAGATCTCAGCATCCGTAATGTGTCTTTAATAATATTATTTACAGATTCCACTCCACGGGGCCAATGACCTTTCCAGACTTAATGTCTGTTAAGAAAAATATTTGTAAGCCATGAGTTATACAGGCCTAAATTAAACTGCTTTCAGTTCCTACACGCAGAAGCTGAACTAGTCACCTCTGTGTTAGACGAAAAACTTAACAGTAAAGTTCAGTATTTTAATAACCAAAGGAATTTTAATAGCCATAGCGGAATACAAATATTATAATTAAGCATGTATGTAGGCTAGTAAGATATATATTAGTTTAGTTACCTATATCTTATGCTTTTAAATAAAATGCACAGAGAAAAGATAACACACTTTCTAACACAAAATAACAATAGTATATGTAGGAAATATGTATAACTGTAACGAAAATTGATTTTAAAAAGTGCAGCGAAAGTATAAATTGTTAAACATAGTTATTCAAGTGTAGCATAAAGTATTTTTTAAAAACTTATAAATTGAAATAAGAAACAATTTGTTTTTCATTTACAAACATTGACTGTTGATGATTTATTAGATTTTTTAGTTCGGCAGTTTATTTATTACATACCAAAATTTCAGATCTTGCAATACCTAATGCCATAGTTCCCTTGAAATATTTACGGATTATGTACACGTGACAATTTGCCTATTGTGACAATAGACATGATTAAAATTAGTGTTTCTTTGCGTTCAGTGTTTTACAGTTGTATTATTTTATACTTTCCGAAAATTCAACTGTCTGAGCAATATTATGTATACCCCGTAGGCTACTACTGCGAGTACATTTTTTTAAATAAACGCAACGTACACAATTTTTACTAAATTGTTTAACAGTTTACGGAAGGATGCTACTAAATTTAAATTTTGAGATTTTACTATCAGTCTGAATCATTTAAGCATTTAACGTAATAAAGTTACTGCATTCTTAATTGTATCGTTTGGCGTACGAGATAAAAGCAAAACTATGTAACGATTGTCAAACTAGACGGAATATTACGTGATTTTTTTTTAAATTCGAGTGTCTATAAGTTAATGTAATATGACTACTTTGAAAATTAAATGACCAGCCACAAACGATTGAAAGCTGTTATCCAAATGACATGCACTGTACGCAGCCGCCACAACCATTGCAGTAAAAATTATTGGGTATCAAATACCAGATTTTACCAGATTTACGTTATTCAGGTATCTGACTGAATTGCGTGCATCTAGTTGACAGTTCGGCGTAGAATTTTTCGATATTTGTTAGTCGTAGCAAATCTTCAATCATTTAGATAACATTTAAATTAAGATACAGTTGCGTGAGCACTGTTTGAGACGACTAAACGAAAAATTTCTAGGAAATATGTTTTCAAAAGTGGAGTATTGTATAATTTAGTTTTTTGTTATAAATAAAAGTACTTGAATTGTGAGTAAAAGAGCTAAAATATTAAAAAGTGGAAGTAAAGCATTGTACTAAACATGCTTTGAGCTAGACCTGACTCACTATTTATATTTGTGGATTGCTGTTATCCCTTACACTGCAAATAATTTATGTTACTTCATGTTAAATTCGTCTTCACAAACATTTCTTCGCTTTCGAAAACTATCAACTTCAGAGTGTTACAGTGGGGGAAAGTGGTGTTTAAATAGACGTGTAACTATGACGTCTTTAAAAGTAATACAAATACTGAAAGCTTACACCCATTGTTAAGAAACACAGTTGTTAACTTATTTATGCTATCAATTAATATAAATTTTATTATATTAAGTTTGAACCATTTAAATTCCATATAATCTTATATTAGTGCTGCACTATATAGATCGTTAACAAGCAAAAAAAATTGTGGCTCGTTTACTGATTTCTGCCGGATACAAATTTGGTCGACAGCTGGAAATGTACCCCATCTTGCTGGTGGCCCAGAAGTAGTAGCCATTTACTACCCACTTCTGCCCAAACTGACACAGATATGTTTGATAAAGACCTGTACACTCATGGTATGTCATATGTGTATCACTTATGTCCAATTAATTTACCACTTCATAGATATCACTTGGTCAACAGATTGCACACCTTTGATGTACGACACATTACCCATCAATGTATCGTGCCACTGTCCTCAGCTAATCTAACAGATTGCACGCCATAAATGAACCACAAAAATTTAATAAATATAAATATGTATATATATGTACATACATATATGTGTACATATGAATTTATACTTGTTAAGCTTTTCGTTTATTATACTACTAGATATTAGACTTACTGATCTACCTACCAACATGAAAGATTTCCGTTCACGTTAGGATTCGAACATGCTAACACTTGGTTACTAAGCTGTTATGCTAGTCGCAAGACCGCGGTGAACGCACAAGAGCGAGCTGCGTGTTATTCGCTTAGGACAGAATTTCTATACTTCCTTTTAATTACTTTGAATTTACACACAAAAGGGTTGTTAAAATAGAAAATTTTACTCTGTGTTAATACATACAATTCTAAAAGTTATCTTTGTTTGTTGTGTGTTTGGTCGTTTATAAACATACTTTAACAAAAAAAATTAAAGCAACCTAGAGTATGTTCAATAAACTCCTGTAGACAGTCTTGTAAGAAAGATTTTTAAGTAAAACATAAATAAGATTTAAGCTTGAATCAGGCTTGCTATAAGTTTTATTCAGGCTTACAGTACGTGCCGTAAGTTATGCGATACAAACTTAAAAATATTAGCAAACTAGTTTCTGACTTGTTTTGACTCTCGTGAGGAAGCTATCCGTGCGAGTCATATTCACGTAATACATGAGCTTGATTCGATGTTGCAGGATTCTCATCAGCAAGCGTATTATGTAACTCAAATTCAAGTGAAACACAAATTTTCTTCAGGATTGCTGAAATTCCCCTGAGACAGCTTGCATCGAAAGCCAAATTAAATTTAAATGTAATCGCATTGCAGGCTTGCATGCATAAATGTTTTACCAATGACTAGAGATGATGGTATATCGCGAAAATATTTTGTGCCAACATAGCCTTGAAAACACTGACACAACGTAGCTGTCTATAGACCAATAACGTGCATCAAATATTAAAATAGCGGTATTCTTATTGGCTTAGTCAAATAGGGCAGTAGCTTCACGTACAAGGACAAGCCAGTAATATTTTGATAAGCTGAACGTTCGTTGAAGCCTAGCAAATAGTCAAGTTTTCCCGCGATAAACCATCATCTCTACCAATGACCTATGAATGTACACTATAAAAATAGTTTGTAAATTTGCCACAAGTGCGTACACTCTTAAAAATAGTTTGTAACTTTGCCATACGTGCGTATTGGCGCGCTAAGAAAGTAGGCATGGTATAATTGTTTCCCAGGCATCCATGGTAGCACTCCTAAACTTTTTTCAGAAAAGTCGAATGTATACTAAAGTTACCAGACTTGTATTTTGATAAGTGTAAAAATTTGCATATTTACAAGGCGGAATTATGGCAACTGTCCCATACTACGTTTAAGTTAATTTGGTAGATCCTAAATATTTTAGAAAGTTTTTTACAGTGTACCACATCTCTGCTATCAGCGATCTTCAGATGACACGCGATGCATACGCCGTCGATATCCAATCAATTTATCGGTTATGTATTGTCAGAATAGCAATACAGGGTTTTGCTACGTTGATACGTTGCTTTATATTCCATTCTTCATAGGAAATCATCTAGTCTTGTTGAAGCGGTGTTTACATAAGCCGCCGGACTAAGTGGTACAACTGTAGCTCACTGGCCTAGCATTCGTAAAGGACCGGATTCGATTCCGGGCTCCAGTCGTCCCAAGGTTCGGTTGTCCATTGTTTTCTGAATTCATTCCAGGCGAATACTGGGATTGTTATTTTTAATAGGTAATGTCAATCTCCTTCACTTATCGCAGTTATCTAAACTCAGGGCCGATATTATATATCTCTTTCGAACGACAACCAACTGCTATCCCCATAGAGATAGCATTGGTGAGCAGACGATTGTCATTTGAAAGAGGTCAACAGATACCTACCAAATAAGTCAAAGTGTCGTTTTCAAAATCTCTTATTAAAAGTATGATTTATCATAAATATGGGATAAATACTGTAATTGACACAAACATAAAGCTTAACCTTATCATAAAATGGTACATGTAAGCCAGACATGTATATCAGCATTTAAATTATTTGATGTTTATAACCAGTTTTCAATATTTTTTTAGTCACAATATCGTCTTTAAGTCTCAGAAGTACTGACACTTAATATTACACTTGTCAAGTTAATGCTAATATACTTCGCACCTTTATCTGAAATTTTGTTCGGAGTTTCCAACGTTTAATTGAAAAATAAGATTTTGGGTAGTGTCGAAAGAGATCAATTTATTTTTATATCGTGGCTATAAAATAGTGTTGTAAAATGTTATATATTGGAACAAAATTATCATATACTTTCATATAAGACACAAGAATATAGTTTTGTTAACAGAACTACCAGATGCAGCAATTAATGTGCAAAATTTAGTTTTTTAAGTTTATTAATATTATTAATATTGTAATAAATGTAGAGCGGAAATTCTAAATGATCTAAGTGCTAAAAGTCTACGAATTTATTTAATTACTTCAATATACCCATGTACCAGTGCCTATGTCTTGCTATAAAATAACTAAGTCCCTATAATTGTCCTAATTGTTTTTATGTTCGTTGAAAGATTGCATGTCCCATATGTACACATACTCTTGCATCGCTGGTTTTCCCTTTCTTCTCGAAAGCATATTTTTGGCACTTAGATCGATTAGAATTTCCACTCTACAAATATTTGAGCTTTCGCTTTATTACAAAATAATTAAGTTAAATAGAATACGTAATATGTTTATCATCAATCTACCCACAAATAATAACTTACAAATAATAGTAAAATTGGTAACTTTTATATTTATTTCAGCGTCTAAATTTGCACCATATTGGCAAAAGTGTCCGACGCCAAATTTTCATGTAATATGACTGCAAAAATTTATCAGTGTATACAAAAACAATTTATGTCGTATTTATAATGTCTGTTTGTCTGCCTGTGTGTCTGTTCCGTGTGTGATCCTGTACCACAAATACGACTGCAATGGAACTTGTGGTGATTTGATGTGCGCACGCCCAAAAATGTACCTTACAATAGGAAACGAGATAGGATTAAAACATCTTCATAATTTTAGCTAATGTTAACTTTAACTTTTGTATCAATAAACGTAGACTTACTAAAACGGCATTGCTGTATTGTGTATTTAGAAAGAGGTTTTATATGACGGCTAACAATATCGTGTCTCCACAGAGAAATGAAAACATAAATGGGAACAGTTATAAATACCATTGCTTATTTAAAACGCGGGAGAAGGTAGAGATTGTAAAATGGGGTACAGGGTCAGAAACTGGTATCAAAAATATGACTTCTCATTATTGCAATGCATGCCGGGAGGATCGATAATATGTGAGTGCTTGTGTGAACGTGTGTGTGTAAGCCTATATATATATATATATATATATATATATATATATATATATATATATATATATATAAACATCCTAAATATATATAGGACGTTTCTGCGATTCTTTTACAAACTTCGGGTGTCAGTTCCTTACACCAAAACAAGATACAAAGTAAATATAAATTTACGTCCGAAAATCATCAGATGTTTAGTTATAATTGAAAGTTTAAATCAATGTGTTGCAAGGTAACTAGTTTTGTTATTGAATAATGTTATTTATTTTAGACGCTCTAATTTTTATCCTGTTAGCATTGGTGAAAGTGCCAAACTCATTTATATCCTCTATGGCGATAATACATATTTTCTTACCATGGAAACTTGTTTCCATTGGTTAAAATTCTGTTAGTGGCATTTGATTAGTGTTGTTTTGCGGTTGTAAACATGGACATCTGTGAAAAAATACATATGACACCGTGTGGGAGTATTTGGTGCTACAGTGCGTTATCCGACGTGTGCATTTGTGTTTGGATGCAAGAGGATGTCATTTCGAACATTGACTGTGAATTTCTGAGTTTATAACATTTTCACTAATGCTAAGATTATATAAATTACGGCAGCTACAATCAATAACGTAATTCAATTACTATTTACAAAACTTATAACCTTGCTACACATTGAACTAAACATGCATTCATAACTTCAAAACTAATGTTAATGTGAACATTTTTCTAGTTTTTGTGTAAGGAGCCTGTCCTCGAAGTTCGCATATTATGTATAAAGATACACATTACATAAGTGTATAAAGAAAATTTTGTAAGAATTTTTTTATTTGCGCTTTGGTCTCGGAAAACTATTATTGTTTTAAATACTATTAGCATTGCCGACTAACAATTTTAAGTAACAGTTTGAGTAAATTGTTTTAAATGTTTTTCATTTCTATGCGAATCATTTATCTTGCGCTATATTTGCATTCAAGCAAATGTTTATGCATTTACCTAAACAGGTGACTCTAAAACAAATAACTCTCGCGAAACCACAATATGCTGGTTGGCACTGTTGAGGAAATTCCTAACGCGAAGTAGACATATTTTACACCTTCATGGAATCTGCAGCGAGGAAGAGGAGAATGTTCTAGGAAACGGCAATAATTTTAACGCGATTTCAATGTTCTCCGCGCAGTGCCTTAGAGGAAAACCGCTCCCGTATAAAAAGGCAATATCTTATCAGGCAGCCAGGCGCCACGGGTAGAGAACCAAGAAATCTGGTTGCTGGGCCAGCAGTATAACAACCAGTTTATCTTCGTACATGACCTGAACACTCTTGTGAAGGCTTGTCTGGTCTACACTGTAAAACACTTTCTAAACATTCATGGAAGTTACTAACCTATAAAGCGTTTGAAACACATTCTTCAGCTTGCAAAGGGAACAAATGTTCAGTATAGTTAGCATGCAAGTCCTGTAACAGCAGTATGCATTTGAATGTTTTTTTAACATAAGAACTCTATCGTTGATGTATGGGAAATAATTATAACATTCCTACTTTCTTAACACTTAGGCCGGGTTTATAAACTACGCAACAACGCAACAACGCTAGAAACGCAACACAACAGATATTTCAGTCGTTTATAAACATCGCAAGCGACACGAAGTATTACGGATAGGCCACAGAAAATTTCTCTTTGTATTTTTCCTTTACGAATATGTTTTGTCACTCATCTTTATTTTCTAGATATTCTGTTGTTTCGGTATTTTTAAATAGAAACGAAATAAATACTAGCACCGTGTATTTGAAGACGCATTCTTAACCAACACAATAAAAAATTTAACGAAATGGCGGAATCACATCCTTCTAAAGACTAGTTTCAAATGTATCCACCAAACAAACTGTCGACATAGAAGGCGGTGAAACGCAAGAAGTTGAAAGTTGACGAACTCTTGCGTTACAGTCTTGCGTACTTACGTTTCTTGCGTCTTTTATAAACGGGTATACATCGAGTTCGTATGTTCAATTGTTTGCGTCTTGCGTTCTTGCGTCCTTGCGTAGTTTATAAACCCGGCCATATACACATCTGCATGGTAAATTTACGAATTTTTTTTCAGTGTACATTGGGATACATCATATCCTTTCTAAGTCGCTTAAGTCAATGAACAAGGACCAGGTAGTAAAAGTAAATAAAAAAATTCCTGTTCCAATAAGTTTT
Source organism: Medauroidea extradentata (assembly GCA_003012365.1). Classification (NCBI taxonomy): domain Eukaryota; kingdom Metazoa; phylum Arthropoda; class Insecta; order Phasmatodea; family Phasmatidae; genus Medauroidea; species Medauroidea extradentata. The sequence continues at coordinate 42,261 of PNEQ01106562.1, forward strand.
TGAATTCCTATGAAATAAAACCGTTTTATAATAATAATTATCATAAACGACGTTCTTTCAGAAATTATAAGCATATATTTTAATCCTGATATGCTGTCACCTGTGCACAGTTGTTTTAGCATTTTTAAATTTATTACGTTACGAAAATAAAAATTATTTTTTTGCCTAAGACGTGTAGGTATTAGAGTATGACACGTAGTAATTTTTTTTAACATGCATTATACATAACACACACAAATTTAAAATAACATTTTTGAACGAAAGAACTTAAATGTATAAAATCCCCCTAACGGGCATGGTTGTTAATACAGTTAAGCTTAAGGATGAAGTAAGTGTTTCATCTTTGCTTTGGTTTCGTGCTTCATTCGTATCACCAAATTAAATGTAGCATTTAAATAATAAGGGAGCTGTAAGGACTAGACTGGCACGCGGTCAACAACCGAGACGATTTTAAGGGCGGGGCGCGGAAACGGCGTGAAGTGTTTTGGTAGTTGACTTTTCCTGTGGGACTTTAAGCTATGACTCTACTATTTTATTTACGAAGAATGCGAATTAAAGTCGAGCGTGTGGTTCTCTATTGTTGTACGATTTTAGTTGGTATTTTATACTCGGCAGCAGTCTGAAAAAGTAGTTTTTTTTGCTATTTTATGGTGACCCGAAACCATGATATCTAGAAAACAAAAAATAAAAAAACGCAGTTTTCAATGTGTTTTATTTTCGTAGACAAAGATATCGCACACACATTTAGTAGAATATGTTAAAATAACTTCATCCTAACCCGCTGCAACGATGTACATGCGATCGCTGCATAGAGTTCTTTATGTTCGTCAGCAACAGTTTCAAGAGCACACACAACGGAAATAGTTTTCCACTTCCTTGTCTGCAAATCACAAAGATGATTTGCGTTTGATAAAGTCAGATAGCACTGACAAACTTATATTACAAACAAGTGCCACGAGGGAGTAAATGTTATATAATTTACATAAGCGTCACGTTGGTGCTTTACATCGGCGTTCACTGGATATCTGGGATGCAAGAGATGCACAACAATGGTGTGACTGGTATGCTACTTAAATGTTATTTGATACTTCACTTCAGAAATGCAGTTTCGAAACCTTTCATGTAACTGAACACCCTATTTCCCTAACGTTCACAGCGGCTGGCCTTCTTTCATGCAGTTCCCATGGCCAAGCGAGGTAAACAGACATTACAATGTATTATTTCATTATAAACAACAGTTAAGATTCTTATTTAAGTGTTCTATACAATATCTTAACAACCGTACTGGATTTTAAATTGACTCTTTGAAGTACCGCCACCTTGGTAGTTAACGTTAAATATTAACCTTACATAAATCAGTTCGAGGATAGTTACAAACAAAAAAATTTTAGTGTACAACTGTAACAGGACACATCAGTTCTGTAAGATGAGTTTCATTTCCCTCAAAGGCCTTATCTGAACTGTTCTTGTAATAGGATCCGTTTTTTGCAAAGTCCACGAATAAAACATTTTAAAATCAGAAACACTCTTTTTCTTTTAGTGTGTTCCGACAGCAATAAATACTGACTCACAGTGTGTAGTTAGAGTGCTACACAACTATTTTAGACCTCTCTGAAGAATGAATCAAATTTCCCAAAGGTTGTTGGTATACGTAGAGTAACTTATGTGAGAATATTATATAATATGTAGGATAGTGTACAGTGAAATACTGTTAGACATAAGTTCAACATGCGGACACTAATTGTGGAATTAAAATAGAAAATAACACAACTCATTAAATTAAATATAGAATATTTTATGCTAATCAGGTGACTAATATAGGACAGAAAACAAAAAAACATAGGTGCTATTCCATACAAAAAATAATTATTTAAAGATTTACTTCCGCTATATTCAAACTCAACACGTGTAAGGGCAATTGAAACATTCTACTCAGTTCTAACATCTTCGTACATGCGTACATGAATATAGAAAACTGGGTGCAAGACAAACAAAACTTTACGTCGGCTAAACTATTAAGTTTTAAACTCAGTCGGGTTTTTATTAATTTGAGTTCTCTCTTTCTCTGGGCATCCGTGGCGGTCCCAAGGCTTGGCAAGTTAATGACTGAAATTGATAATTAATATTTAAGTTCTTGTTAAAATTTAAAAGTCACAAATGTTCAAGATAAAATTGTTCAATTTAGACAGTTCTCATTTGACGCGTTAATTTGGAACAACTCAATACTCAATAAATGACACCACAAACATGACATTACAGTTCAGACTTTTTTATCGGCATCTTACGTGTCCCCAGATGTCTTGATGCTCACTTCAAAGCTAAACTAATTAAAATATGGTAATTGCCTCTTCTTAATTAGGCTAACATTCTGAGTATCGCAACCTAGCCTAACTCCCTCCCTTAGTAGAGCTCTATTCGTTATGATGCCGGCAGAATACCAAGTAAAAACATTTCCTCTGCCGTAGACATGTCCATTCTCAAAGGGAGTAACCAAGCAAGACAGAACAAAAAAGAAGCTTCCTGCCAAGCGCATCACAACAATGGAAATTTAAAATTCAGAATCTGCATCTATTGGTGCAGCTAGCAAACTATTCTTAGGAAGACACCAAGTTCATAGTCCTACGAGAATATAATTAAATAATCAAATCACACACATAAACACTGAAAACACTGATCTAGGGTAAGTATTACCAAGCCAATCAAGCGCGCGCACACACACACACACACACACACATATATACATATACACACACATGAAAATTAGTAAATATGAAAATTATATCACCTTAACATAACCCCTACAAGAAACATACATACACTGATCGAATAAAATAAAAAAATATCACAAATTGTCTTTGTAATAACCATTACAACAGTAACTGTTACATTAGAAACGTATTCAAATATTTTACTTGTTTCCAGGTTAAGTGAACTCTTTTTAACGGAATATTAAGGTATTCCTTCCAACCAATCTACAACACTTTAATTTACACAAAGCCATGTATGTATTAAAATCAGGTTAAACTTTACCGTGGTTAAAAGTAATTACATTTAAATACGGGGCTAAGGCGGCTACTCGCTTAACACCAAGGCTATCCGGGTTGAATTCGTGGCGGCGCCGGTCCTTGGATTGTCGTATGTGGGTCACGTACCGGACGATCGCTGGCCGAAGAGTTTTCACGGTAATATCTTATCCCCCCCTCTCCTTATCCGTCCCATTCCGGTGACTATTCTTTGTAGGGCTTCATTACATGCCGTCCTTCGCGGTACTCAGATAGTCTACAGTGAAACAATAATAAAATCTGCATTCAGGAGACGATACCAGGGCTCTAGGAAATCCTCCTCATGTTAAACATATTTTTATCCTACTTTCCGAAGGAAAAGTAAGCTTATGAGATCATCTTACTCTCTGTGAGTCTCTGTGCGTGTCTGTGTGTGTAGATGTGTGTGTCCCCTAAAAACGTTTGAACCAGTGGACCTTATTCCACCAAACTTTGTACACATATAGTTCTTTGTAATCTGACTCGTCTTTTTTATGTTCCGTTTAAGCCATGTTCATATTTACGAAACAGCTGCCATTTTTAAATTTTTCTGTATCTATCTGTGGAACACTACTTTATAATTTCATCAAACTTGGTAAACATATATTACATACAAAGCTGACTTCAATGTTATACATTTAGTTTAGGCCTAATTTGTGTTAATTTTTTCAAAATGTCTGCCATTTTTTATATTTCTAGCATAGTATCACATAACATAGGAACTATTTTTCACCAATCTTGGTGCACATACACTGAATATAAAGCTTGAATTGAATATTGTGTATTTTGTTCATCCTGTGTTAATATTTTCAAAATGGCGGTAATTCCTTTATTTTTATAATTGTATAATATATCTTAGGGCATATTTTTCAGTACTTCACCAAACTTTGTACACGTATACTACACAGAAAGCTGACTTGACTTTTCTGTATTTTGTTTATTCTTTGTTTTTTTTTTTTTTTTTTTTTTTTTTTTTTTTTTTTTTTTTTTTTTTTTTTTTTTTTTTTTTTTTTTTTTTTTTTTTTTTTTTTTTTTTTTTTTTTTTTTTTTTTTTTAATGGCGGCTATTACCATAGTTTTAGCATAGTTTAAAATATATCAGGAAATATTTTGCAGAGTTTTATCAAACTTGGTACGCATATACTAGATACAGAGCTGGCTTTTTGGTATTTCGTTCGTCCTGTGTACATATTTTAAAAAACTACGATTTTTTTTTATTTTTAGCATGTTATTCCATATCTAGGTAACTTTTTTTTTTTTTTTCAGAAATTCACCAAACTTGGTACACATATACTTCAAATAAAGCCAACTGTACTCTTTTGTGTGTTTCGCTCATCCTGTGTTCACATTATCGCAGTGGTGGCAATTTTTATATTTGTTAGCAAAGTATAACATATTTTAGGTAGTATTTTTTAGAATATATATGTATATATCGTGTTTCGTACGTCTAAATCAATATTATCATATAACATCCCTTGATTACGTAAACGGTTTTAACTTTCAGGGTTAATTTGCACCTGCTTTGAGGAATGTAGGCTTATTAGTTATGCTGGTAACTTCTTGTTTAATGTTAAAATATATATTTTTGCTACCTTATATTTATATGAACATTTAAAAAGTACAGTCAATTTACGTTAACAGCTAAGTAAATTGCAAATCATTATGAAACATTTACGGTAAAACTTACTACAAGTTTCATTTATCTTAACCATGGGATTACGGAATTTATAAATAGTCTACGCACAAATCAATTCAGGAGTTGAATATTCTTAATGTAGAATAAGGAATGTGATTGAAATAGGGCAATGTAATTTTGATAGTAGCTTTAAAGTTGTTCTTACTGTTTGTGTAATATGGCAGAAGTTCCAAAGTATTTTAACTGCAATTATGTGGTTGCTAAATAACAGTTTGAAATGTAGTAAAGTTTAGCTGAAAAATATAAATAATCCTTGTACGATATTTTTGTTCTGTATAATGTCTGAGAAAACTTTGATTAATACTCAAATTAAGTATGAGGAATGCTCTGATGTGCATGAGTTTATGGTTCATATTTATTGCGTATTTTAAGTTTGGTGCTTGTTATTCTTAAAGTAAATCTTAGGTAGGTATGATACCTACTAACATATATTTATGGAGTGGGAGGGTAGCTGAATGTTATCCCCTTGGAAAGGTCATATAACATATTTTTGGAGGGCAGTGGGGTAACAAAGATAGAAACCGGTGATGCAACCTTTCCAATTTCTTGGAATGTTTTTAACTACAATTCAAATATAAACTGAATAAGTATCCAAATAGAAAGGTTGCGTTTTATATCTTCGGCAAAAAATAAACCGGTTAATCGTCATTTCCAGTTTCTAAAATTATATCCTTTGTCGTGCAAAAAAATCTTTAAAGTTGTCCCTTTGGTAATGCTCTCTTACATTTTTCTACATTATTACGCTTGCTTACATAGTCGTGAAATATAACTCTATTGGAAACATGTCCGAACCCACACAACATGTTAGCTTACGAAAGCCTTGCATTTGACTTGCAGTAATAAGCTTGCTTCGGTAGTCTTACTACAAGCCTTGCATTTGACTTAAGCTTTTATGCTGGCGTAGGTATTATTTAGCTTGACAAGCTTTCTGCAAGTGTGTTTAAGAAAAATGCTTGCAGTTAAACTTCTTGCAAGCTTATGTTTAGCTTGATTGCTTACAAGTTAACCTTAAATGATGTTTAGTATGTAAGCTTGCAAAACTATAAATAAGTGTCAACTAGGCAACTTGTAGCAGACTCGCTGCAAGCCTGCTTGCCAGCTGACATTTCACTTGATTTTGTCTTGCCATAGCAAGCTTAGGCCTACTCACGAGACTTGCTGCAAGCCTGAATCAAGCTTGCAGCAAGTTTATATTTCACATTAATTTAACTTGCCATAGCAAGCTTGCTCAGAACTCTTGTTACAAACCTGAACCAAGCTTGCGACAAAGGTGTATTTGACTTAAATTACACTTACATAGCAAGACTGGTCATGTGATAAGCTGTAAGCATCCTGTCCCCTATACTAAGCTGATATTGCATTGAAATTTTCCTTAGCAATCTTAATTCATGAAATATTTTCTGTGTCATAAATATTATGATCGAACTTGAGATTTAAACTGAACATTGTAAATGAACAAGCGCTTTAAAAAGTAACACTGTTTCATATGCTACCTAAAACCACTATTACGATATTATGTACAACTACAAGTAAACTGATATCCTTACCGTTGTTAGTAAATTCACAAACATCAGCATTTTCATAACAAAGTTCAATATCTTATAACCGACTCTCACTACTACACCACTTTCAGGTATTCATAATAGTCAAGTAGTTAGCATACCTGCTTTGAAAGCAAGGGATCGGTGGTTCCAACCTTGGCACAGGAGCCGAAATTTAATGTTTGTTAATTAATATGACAAATCGATAAACAAGCAATATTTGAGATGTAAATTTGAATGATAGTGAAAATTTTGCAGAAAATAAAATTTTTATTTATTCTTCAGGCTGGCAAATTTAGCTTGCAGCAGTCTTGCAAATTAAGCTTGCAGCAAGTTAGAACTGTGTAAACTAGGCAACTAGCAGCAGGCTTATAACAAGTTTATTGGCTTGCATTTCATGCTTGCTGCAAAGGTTACTGGCTTTCATTGGCAAGCTTGCTACAAGCTTGTAGCAATTTTTTTCTGCTGTCTAGGAAGTAGGCTGCAAGCCAATTGATGTATAGATACTAGCGCCTATACAGTCCATCACTTACATGGTTGGTGGCACTGCCATGTTGTGTTCACTAGAATAACTCATAACCTTAATTCTAATTCGTCTGTGTGGTAAATAGCCTGAATGATCTGAATACGTCATCCACACCTAATTTCTAAAATTCACTTACTGATGCCAAATATGATGCCTTATAATATATAATCAGTAGAGTAATATGCAGTTTCCAAAATAGTCAAACTGCACAACATAGCTGAGTGATTTTTAACATTGTGTTATTATTTATGTTAGCTAGCATTCTGAAGTTCAAATCTCAGTGAGCAAGTTTTTTTACTTGATTATATACATAATGTGTTCTGTTATTTTATTAAATATGCTTTTGTTAAAACGTCTTTTTTAATAAAAAGTATTATGTGTCTATATTTGTCAACTATGCCGACTGTCGTTTTCAAGACACTTAAAAGATAACGGCAGGTAGATTGTGGTAATTTAGCGGTGAGATCTATAATATTGCTTACTTAAATACAAAAAAATACGACTTTTACAAGTTTTTCTTAGCTCATAAATGCATTAAATATCGATGTAATTTGTGCTATTGATAACTGCCTAAGCTGTAACATTCTGTTTTGTACCCTGGCACATATTTCAGTGCACTGAAAAATGGGAAGAACTTAATTAGCAAACCTGGCAAGACTGAATACCCTTAAATAGAGAATAATACTATCAATGAAATAAATAATACTTTTTTTAACCCTTTGTCCAGGATCTGAGCTCATAGGACTTTAATCGCAATAAAATATATAATTGCGATGCCGCAACCAGTAAGAATTATATTAGAACCATACACATTAGACACTGTGTACTTTTCTGTTTGAAGTATTCAGTAACATTGATAGATATAAAGCAGTCACAGGCACTGATGCTACAGGGAGCAGATAGTCTCTATGTATAAGAGAGTTCACTGACTGACTGACGTATCAAACTACAGCCCAAACTACTGGGCCTAAAATTGTGAAATTTTTGTGTGGGTTCCCGTAGGCGAGCACAAAGAAGAGATTTTTCGAAATACGACCTCTATGTGTGTGAAAACGGATTAAATATGTTTTATAAAATTTCTCTACATAGCTCGAAACCGATGGCCTATCGTCGTGACATTTTCTTCGATATGTCAATCATAAAAATGCATATTGGCCAATTTAAGTATTTTTTTTAAATTCAATCTCTGAGGGGATTAAAAGACCTGAAATGTGTTTTCAATCAATCATCGATGTTTATGGAACCCTTTCGGATAAAGAGTTGCTTTTTATTTCAAAATGATGTTCACGTGAATCCCTAAAAATGTGTTTTAGGAATGGTCGATATTGCACCCACAAGTAGTGAAAAATGATTTTTTTTATTAATTGTCTGCATAGCTCGTACCCAATGTTCTGACGTCATGATTTTTATTTAAAATAGATACGTTCGCAAATATCTACGATATACCTTCAAAGCATTTAGAATTTCTGTCTCTAAGCAGGTGAAAAGACGTGAAATGTGTTTTAGATTATTCTTTCGTAGCTATCGAATCAGTCTAGATTTCGAAGTGCTCTTTTCTTCAAAATTATTTTACCTAAAGAGGCAAAATACACTTTCAGGATATTTTCCAAATTCGACACAAAATATGTAAAATATGTTAAAATGTGATTTCGATTCATTATCGATATATATATCGATTCCACAAAACTTTTAAGAAATTGACGCGATTTTTGCTTAACGCGGAGTGTTAGACAAGTTAGACTATCACAGTTTATTCATATAGTATTATCAAAATTTTCTCTTCTACAAAACACAGGATATATTCCTCGTAAACTGCTTTACATATATAATAATAATGCAATGTTGCATAAATTTGTCATGCAGAAGGGTAACTTCTCGTGCAATAATTCTGCACGACTAATTAATAAAATATTTAATGCGGTTTACCAAGAATATATCCTATGTTTTGTCGAAGAGAAAGTTTTGATAATACATCTTGAATAAATGTCATTGCTCAAACATCAAAATACAATAAAATTGTCTAACACTCCCCCTTAACGTTAATGATACCTTAAATAGGCCTACATGAAAATTTTTTTTAAATTTTTTTGAAATATGACACTTTAGGGGTGAAATGTGATGAAACGGGGTGAAAGGTGTTTTCAAATAATCGTCGAAATATCTCAAACTCAACGTACTATCGTCACGGTTTCCACTGAAACGTTACACCCATACAAAAGCCTTAACTCTCCCAAATTAGTTTTTTGCAATTCAAACCCGAAGGGAGTGAAAAGTCATGTAATGAATTAAGATAAATCTGTGAGTGCTACAAAATCCGTTGAGATACAGTGTTGCGTTTTGCTGTATGATAATGAATTCGTAAATACCCGAAAACAGATAGCAGAACTATTCTATACGCGATTAATTTTTTGGGCTGTGAGGGAATAAAATATGTTTATAACGAATCGTCGATTACGCTTCAACTCAATGGGTTATCGTAATTTTCATTTCAATTGGATAATATGTGATGGTGAAATTTTGAAAAATTCAATCGCTAATGGGGTGAAAACCTTATAAAATTGGTTTTCAGTTATCCCATGATTTCTACTTTTTGAGATACTTTTTTTGTTCAGAATGATGTTTGCTCATATACGAAAAATAATTATATCAGTTTTATACTGAGAAAATAACTATCGAATATCAAGGGGAGGGGTGGGGGTGACGTAGTTTTCGTAAACATTTCAGAGCAGACGATCCGAAAAAGTAAGTACGGCCAGAGAAGCTAACATTTGGTAATAATGTCAATTCGTATAGCTGTACAACGTCTGTATGCCTAGCGACTGAATATTTTATTTATTTTTAACGAACTTTCAATGGTATGTACTGAGAGCACTGTCATCAATGGTCGTGCTCGAGGTAAATGAGTCATCATACCCCGTATACTACTTACACCATCTGAATACTCTCTCATATGTAAGGTCTGTTTTGATATGACTATAAACAAGGCCCTGGACAGTTGTTTAGTGGGGACAGACTTAGGACAGTTGTACATATAGGTAGCTATAGCTACTTAGTATGCTGCAGAGTAAGATCAACCTGCATCTTTGTTATCATAACACTTGGTAGTCGAGCAACTAATCTGGCGTACAAAGGCGTCCTTAAATTAAAGTAAATATTCTCTGTTATGAGTAATATACGCTGGCAATGCGTCGAGCTGACTTCCAGCTTATATGTAAAAAACTATTGCTTGTTTGTTCGTCTTCTATGCAGTTCTATATCAGTCAACCGATTGCGATGAAATTTCGGTAAGTTTTGCGTGCACCTGCAAAGATTTCTACAAAAATAAATAAATTGACAGGGGACGGCAAAATGAGGTAGAGGTCCGAAACAGGGTACCCAAAAATAGTTCTAAACAAATCAACTTTGTTGAGTTGTGCGTGCGCTCGCTAAGGTTTCCGACAAAAAAAATTAATTTTTTTACGCAGCGCAGCTAAAATAAACAGACGGGCAGAACGGGATACCCGAAAAATCGGTAAAAAAAAATCTCTGGTGGGTTGTTCTGCGTGCATCCTCGAAGTTTTCAGTAAAAAAAAAAAAAACAACATATTTTTGGAAGGATGGTGGATAAAAATGGGATATTGAGGCAAAATGACGCACGCAAAAATATTATAATTTAATGAAAATCTTTGGCGAGTTCTGCTTGCTCCCGCGACGGTTTCTCCCTAAACAAATTATATACGCTAGAGGGAGGTGAGTGGTGAAACGGGTACAGCGGAAGAACGGGATACCCAAAAAGTAGTGTGAAACGAATTTTACTTTCAAAATGTTTCTAAAGCGGACATTAGTGAACCTCTAACATAATTTTGCCCCATTTAGTACTTTTCAAGATTTTTCGTTTCAAAAATTCTATCGCATTAAATTGAAAACCCTGCAAACGAAGTTGCGGCTACCAATTAGTATAGTATACTTTGTGTCATGCTTAAAATCTATTTTTTGAAACATTGCACGTTTGGAGTTATAAAATATTTTCAATTACATTTTAATAATATCTATTGACGAAAGAAGCCTACGCAAACCGAGAACATTTTCTAACGGTTGATAAATAAAAGTTGTTTAGAGGTTCCGTTCTTTTTACTCATTACATGTTATGCATCACTAATAGTGCACAATTCTTACGTTTTACTTACATGTTATCCAATTTTTATGTCCCTGTAATAAGACTATGTTTAATTAGTTATATATACTAAGATATACGCCTAGGACACACATTATATTGCGCTAATTGCTTGAGGTTTTAAGGGTCTGAGACGACAATGCCCTATATGTGAAGCCATCAGCGCAATGTGATTGAAAGTGTAAGCATAAACTGCTCATATTAGACGCATTATTATTGTCTGCCAGATCTCTATGACAAAGTAGCCTATATTATGATATATATTACAACATTAAAAATAGTTTCGGAACTTTCGTGATAGCACAGAACTGGTACATCCAAATTTAACGGATTTTATAACAGTTATTAAATTGGTAAAAATATAGGAAAACTCCAGTTTTCAACTATATCCTTAAATATGTATAAAACATTAACAAATTCTTTGATATTTTAAGTTAGAATGGAATTATGTCTTTATAACTTTAGCTGTATTGAAATTTAGATAAGCCTCTCCGTTTATACGCAAATTTGCATGGAAAACTTAATAGTTCACAATTTCGTCGCAAGAGAGCGAATTCAAAAGAGACTTGTCCACCAGTTGCGAGTCATTCTCCTCCTGCATTTTGGAAACAATTTTCCGCATCGCCCTCTCCTCGGATCACCCGCAGGTAACGGAAACCAACTGCCATACAGCAGCATAACACAAATGAACGTTTTAAAGCACGGTATGAAAATAGAACCTGCAAGCTGGCAAGACGTGTTTCACCACCGTCACATCCATGGAGATTTTCAAAGACATAGGTTGGTTACAGGCGAGATTGATTGAGCTTCTTAAGAGTGGGATCGCTAGTTATCTCATTACCGAACACAGAAATAACTCGAAAGTCTGAAATTGTTCAGTCAGATCTTCTCATTTACTGTGCTTGTCGATAGCAGTAATTCAAAATGCAGCAGTACACTCGAGCAGCCATTTTATTCGCGTACTTACGGCAGTTTGAAATCCTCCAATGGTTAAACTGTATAAGTAACTGGACATGCAAACAATTTATATAATTCATATTGTAATATTAACTGTATTAAATTATGCTGGTCGAAGAATTATTACAGGAACATGTTACGACACAAATCCGTTTATGAAATCTGGAATTTTTTAACGTTCGTCATCCTACAACAACTGTGTTGATATTGCGAACAATTAATCATACAAATTCATCCCCTGTTCACCACATAAATGCCATTGCACTAACGAAAAGAGTAAACGGTAACTGGTGGTCTATCCGGGCTTCCGAGTTCTGTGCTGTATGTGGCAACAGTATAAATCACCGTTCGGTGACCAGTAAGGAGGGTAATTTCTGGGCTTTTTATTACAGTTTCAGTAAGCTAAATGGTGAATTCACTGAGTAGTGTGAGTTTTTTTTGTAAACGAATGCGTGTGTTACGAGAATAAACAGGATTTGACGCTATTGTCTTTTTGTGTTTAATATAATTTAAAAAAAAAAAAACAGGAAAATAATTATCGGGCGGATGTGTCAAAGAATACAGATTTCGAAAAGATACTATATTAAGAATTGGTCAGTTAAACAACACAAAATACCGTGTCAAACATGTGAAATTCATAAAATGATTAATTCTGCGGCCAAGTGTTTCCTGCTGTTTCCTCGATATCGCTGTCAACTGAATCTCGTGGAAGTTGGGCTAGAATTAAAGGTTACGTAATGCGAAGAATAGATCGTGCAAATTGTCGGGCGTTTAAGTATTTCTGGACAACGAATGAAAGCGGTGGCATTAATTGAGAGGGACAAAATTATAGTCAAAAATGTAAAAAGTAAAATTACACTGTACAGAACACAGATAATTGCTTCATCATTAATCGCCTACCACATGAACTGTGGTGTAAATGTCAAGGGTATGCTATTATGCGTGAGATTTATAAACATGTCACAAATATATTTGTTAATTAAACTAAACTTTAAGCTACGCCTCTACGCCTGAATAACAAAAATAAATTAAATTTTTATTTTATTTTATATATTTTGATTCTAACCAATAGGCCTGTGTTTTAACTCTTATAACAAATTAACGTGGTAACTAAGCCATTTTTCGGTTGCTTTCCAAATAATTTTCAACTGATAGGTATTTATTTAACATATTGCTATAAGAAAGCAAAATAATTCGAAATTAGATAAATATTCATATCATTCTGTGATAATTCAAATCTGATATTATTCGAGTTAACTTGTAATTATAATACAACGTTTCAATAATTTGCTTAACTTTAGCCTCAGTATTTTTATTACGTTAGAGACACGGAAACTAGGAAGGAGATAATTCAATATAACGCGTCCGTTGAACACCTTATCGCATCTATGCGCGTAGGAGGTCTATTGAACTACGTGTAATGTTTTCGTATAAACTGTTTTTCAACAGGACTTCAAGCGATGAAAATGTCATTATATTTGTGAAAAGTATGTGGTAAAGTCCAATTGTGGGGTTTGTACGGTTTGTTTTTACGATTACAGTTGATTTTTTTGCTCAGAAACCGCAGGACATTAGTGCCTGCCTCAGTGGGGAACACGCAGTCTGTTCCCAGGTTGCACAGCAGGCTGGGGCTACCGTACCATTTTCTGGAAACTGGTCTAAGAGAACCCCGCCGTGGAACTTCCCTTTGTGCAAGGCGAGCCACCACTTGCCCGGTCTTCGTCCTCACTCCATTACCCGCAGTGCAAGCACATCTTTCCCAATCCTGACCACGAGGAGGTGGAGGTGGACTTGAGTGAGAGGCTATATATTCACACCCCATTGCAAGTTGTGTCAGTGACAGGGGTAAACGGAAGGCAGGACCAGGCACAGTTGACGACTCGCATCTTCTGCATCCAGCATCCACCGGGGTTTTCCACGTGGCAGAAGAACGCTGTTGCTAGGTTATCCGAAACCCCCGCACTATTCACAAACACGTCAAACTTCCCAGTCCGCGTACTTTCTCTTGCACCCACTTAAGGGCTTGGGCCCGAGTTTCTCGGCTTACGAGAGAATTATTTTTTCAAATCCATACGAGAGTCGATATCGTAAATATCGTAAAATTGCTTCGTGACATTGTTGCAAATCGGTTTTACTATGCAATGTAATTTTTCAAGCTAATTTATCAATTAAAAAAAAATTTGTTAATTAACTAATTAGCAACTATTTTGCAGCATTCTGATTTGACAAAATTAGAGTATGCAGTTTAAATCAGTTATAACAAAGTTACGGAGCGATTTTACGATATCGGCTCCAATTTATGTTTTAAAAAATAATTGACATTAAATGCGAAGAATCTCGGGCCCATGCCCTTAATAGCCGCTTGTCGTACACCTCGACCACACCACCCTCACGCCCATCAGGGCCGACCATACACTATAAAAAATGTTTTGATAACACAGTGGCCAAATAATTTCCTTGTGGAACAACAAATAATGTCTTTGTAAAGAAAAATACAAAGCATATGTTCGTAAATTTACAAAGGATAACCTTTCAGTTGTATTTCCAACAAGGAAAAAATAAAATTTTATGTGGTCGTTTTATTTTAATAGTGACACCTAACTTACATATAAAATAACTTTTCAATGAGTGCATATGAGTTTAAATTATTTTCAAAATTTAAATAACTTTACGGGGACGGTAGGAATAGAACACGCGTCCTCGCGCGTATGTACCACGCAGCTTCGCCCTAGGCCACTTCAACTACGGCGCAGGTTTCTTGTTTATTTGTATATATTCAATAAACAGTAAGTTTAGTCGTAGTTTGAATTTTATTTTTATTTTAAAGAATGCAGTCTTTATGAAATGTTCACATTAGTCAAGATGCTACATGTTATGATTTTGTGTAACAATGTAATTTCCGAGAAACTATGACTTTGGTAGGCAACACATTTTTCCTATGTTTTTACAAAGAAAGTTCTTGTGACTTTACAAATAAATAAATTTGCAAGGGAAATTTTGTGCATTTACAAAAGTATTTGAAATTGCAAAGAAATGCACCGTCTTTTCACAATAAAAATTCAGTGCAGGAACTGTCGGTATCAATACAAGGAATTCCTTTATGGTATTACAAACTTTACCTTTGTAAATTTACAAACGAATGACTTTACAAAGAATGTATTTGTACTTTTACAAGGATTTGTGAAAGTACATAGGAAATCTTCGTAAATTTTAATAGAAAAAAAAATTTACAGTGTAAAGACACACGTGTTCAGCATCGCTGCCGCAAATGTGGGCGGAATTGCCCTCCTGTTCCTGATCCCGAAGGCTTAACAGGAGATAACTTACAGATATTTATGCTGGGAGGGTCGTCAGTCCTCACCAGTCAGTCCCAGATGGCCAGGGCTCATCATAGCCGTGCAGCCACAGCATGATGCTGACAGTGTAGTTGCATACAACTGACAGAAGGAGATAACGCTCCTTCCAATCGCGGTGGCAGGTAGTAAAAGCCCACTCACATAGCAACAGTAACTCCTACAGGTTACTGCAGGGAACCACTTTGCTGAGGATGAGGCTAACCAACCTATACGAAACCTCTTCGTGGGCGAGTCCTATTACTAAGCGGACCAGACCAGGATCCAAGGACTCACCGTGTAAGTCTACTCCTAAGCAGGAGTTTGTAAACCACCACCATACAGAGTTCAACACATGAAAGGCTCAGCACAAGACTGGGGCTTCACGCCGATCCCCAGAGTACCTGCGGAACACCGTGCATCTAAGTTTTCACCCGAGCAGGTGCCCACCTACCAGAGCTCCACAACCCCTTCTCCAGTTTAACATTACTCGAGATCCGCAACGCAGGACACTTGTGCGTGCCTCGGTGGGGCTATGCAATCTGTTCGTAGGTTGCACAGCAGTTTCCCCATAGGGACACAGCTTGAAGTGGGTCTTCTTATCGTAGACAAGCGCATTAGAAACATTTTAAATAGTTGTACAAGAAAAATACTTTCCTTACCACGCTACACCATCAATCACACGTCAGGTCCGCTTACTTGTAATAGCGGCTATTTAGCATGGCAAAAATTTATTTTCCTAAGAAGCTAGCTCTATTTGAATTGACGACGGTTGAAAAGTCGTCGCAACTACCAGTAGAATGTATGAATATTTGAATGAGTCGATAACTACGTCATAGCGTGGAAAATGTATTTTCATTTTTTAAAGGAACAACAAAATTTTTTTTAACAGCTCCAGTACGAAGTATGTGTCATCATAACAAGAGTTCCTGTACGCTATGCATAACAAAAGACCAGAGTTACATTTTAAGAGAAATATTACTTTTCCGACCTGACACTCTCGTCCTCTAACGTAAAATACGATCCGGCTTTATGTTAACACTAAACGTTTAAAAAATACTGCTGGACGAATGAACTATCATAAAAATTTAAGAGCATATATAAATTGCCTACTTACAGTTTCGCTTAATATTTTGGGTGCATCCGAATTACTCTTAAATAATGTATTCAGAAATTATTGTAAGGAAGTCAATATTAAATTAGCGACTGACAAATCTGAATTTCAAAAATGGAATATAAATCCCAAATTTTGACTGGTTACTATACATTAAGGGGCTGAAAATTGCACGGGTTAAACGACTTGTCAGCTTGATTCCACAATACTCTGCACACGTCACAATTACGTGTTTGTTCACAGGCATCTACTCCAGTCGACACACGGTTGTACATCAGACAAGGTCACTGAGGAATTGGTACTTGCCTTCCTGCGGGTTTATTACTAGCTGAATATACACGGAGATATCAATAAGAAACAAACTTATATTCTAATGCGATTGAATTCCAATTTGTTCTGAAATCAATTCGCAGAAGTTCACCAGTCCTTATTGAGTGTAGCGAATTCTTCCCACATTATGCATGAGGAAACTGTTACGACGAAATAAATACAAACGTAGCTTTATTTTATTGCAACTCTTTACATACTCGTAGCACAACGTATAAAATAGCATCACTCACAGTACATGATAGTTACGATGTTTTAGACTAATTTCCTAATCATTACACTACAGTTTCCTGAACTGATTTGAGTATCTTGTTCAACAAACGTTGTTTTCGGGTTGACATCCAAATATTAAACAAATGTTAGGCCAACGTATGCTCAAAGTCAATTTGATGTCAGGTAAACGTAACGTTTCCAATGTTGGCCTAACCTTGGAGCAAACGTTGGACCAGCATTGGCCCAACCAAAAATTATTACTGGAATATGTCGGACATGCGGGACATTTATAGAATATCATTAGGATATACAAAGCTATATGGATGTGAATATCCATGGATATACTTTTGAGTTATCCAATGTATATACCCTGGGAATTTGTCAATTGTTAAGACGGCTCAAAAATATTTTTATGTAACTTTTCATGCTATTTTCAGTGTATTTTAACCGTTATATTTTTGTTAACTATGTATCACTTTGTTACATTATCTAGTGAATCTTAACACAAATTAAGTACCATTGTAATATTCCCGGGATTTTCATAGGATGCCCGAAATGTATTTTGAATATTCGGGAGATTTAAAGGATATCACTAGGATATCCTGTGCTGTGTGCATAGGTGCATCAAAATGAGATGATTGTGGCATAAACATTGAATATCAAATGGAAATTCAGAGGATTTACAATGAATATTCAAATTAAATACTTAGAGAATTTGTCAATGTTCATGTCTGCTCTAACCACCTTTAAATTACTTTTATAATGAAACTTTCAGTGCACTTTAACCATTATATTATTGTAGCATAATAAGTATATTTATTTTACATTATCTCACGTAACACAATACAAATTAAGAACCATTGCATTAGCCTAGGAATATCCGTAGGATACCCGATATGTGTTTCGGATACTCGGGACATTCACGGAATATACCCAGGATTTCCTGAGCTGTGTGAATAGGAATATCCAGTGGATATGTTTGGGGAATTTTCCAAGGGTTATGTCAGCCCCAAAACACTTAAATTTAACCTTTCATTATTTTTTGTATATTTTAACAATTTTACTATTGTAATCTGAACATGTCGATATGGCATTATCTAATTTATATTAACATAAAACTAGTACCAATACAATATACATGGGTTATCCATAGGATTCCCAGGATGTATTTGGGACATTCTGGACATATACGGGATATCAATATCATGTTTTGCGGTGTGGGGTCATATCTGTGATTCGTATGATTAGTAGGAATTATGCATGGGTATCACTTAAAGATTGTAATTCATTTTCAGAAGCTCATACATTCCAAAATGTTTTCAATTAATTTACTTACGCTAAAATATTCAATAACTACATATGAGTTAAAGACAAACACTTCGCGAAATTACGACACCTCTTATAAAAGTTAATGTTACAAATAATTGAAAAAGAAAGCAGTGACATTTCCCAGAGTTCAAGTAAATTTAAATAGATATTTGCAAATAATAAATGTTTTAAATTGAGAAATTGAATGAAACGATAGCTTATCAACTCCGAATGTAAGAAGTGAATACAAGTTCAAGCAAACAGTCCAGCCCATGGAATCATAAACGTTTTTGTTCGAAAGCAGCTGTTTGTAGAAATGCTTGAATGCGCAATGCTCCGGGCTTTCTACATGGAAACATATATTTACTCATGAGGAGTTGAATCGTCAATCCGATTTGAGTTCGACACAGACACTTTTAAATTTACTTCACAGCGCGCTGATAATATTTGCAACAGCTAAGTTTTCCCTTGTAAAAGTTATTTTTGTTTAGTTTTAACAAGGTTGCTCTCACTTACAAAATTCTGAAATGTATCATCACTGGAAACATATTCCAAAATGGCTGCCAGACAAGTGATGTATTGATACGAGTGCTATATTGGAGATGCAGTGCACCGCTGGGAGCAGCACCGGTCGAGCCTGGTAAGCAGGTGGAATGGTGATTGCAGGTGTCTTGCAGTGGAAGATACGCAGATAGTGAATAGTTTTGTTTCCAGTAATTTCTTGCACTTCCATGTGCACTTATTAACGGTTCTCTAGAAGGTTACCTTTACTATGGAAAACGTTTCACTCACCCCATATTTATGATATATATTAATTAGTATTTACATATGTATTTACGATATTTAAATGAATATGAGTAACAAGTGTTCTGTATGATTTTAAGACAGTGAATTTGGGGTGACTTTCGACATTCCAAAATAATAATTTGCTCTATGGCATCCCTGAGTAAAGAAATTTACTAACGATGAATTCTATATAGTAAATGTGCACATTAAATTTAATTAATATTTACTCATAGTTGATACACACAGAAAAAAATTGTGTGGGTGTCCCAAAGCTACCCCACACATCCAAAGTCGCTCTCGCTTACGGCATGTTTAGTTCCAGTACATTGTTTACATGGAATGTTTGTGGTTATCTAAATGTTTATGTCTTCTTAAAATATCTTGAATAGATAAGGACATTTTATAAATGTATTTGTTAGTAAAACAGCTGTTTAAAAAACAAACCATCTTATACTTTTTTTCCTTTAATATTAAATTTTTTAAAACATACTGAAATATTTTAAGAGTAAAATTTAACTGTTAACATAACGTCACGGAAAATGTCGTGCAATATTACTGCCACTCAACGTGCACAGCTGTGAAACCTCTACGGAAACGTGATACTAAATAAGTTTGAATTTTGAAACCTACGTATTATGTAATAAACCAAATCTTGAGGTTAAAACACTTTCTTGTAGTATTATAAAAGTTCACGTGATAAAAAATTCAGATTTCTTATATTTAAAGAAATTCTTTTTCGTTATAAGATTCCATTAAGTATTTTTAAGGACGTCATTTTGAGAACGACTAATTAAATAAAGTAAAACTCAAGAGTAAATGATTATTGTAAAAAAGTAGAAACGTGTATTAACAACGTAGAATGATTTCAGTTTTAACTAGTACATAGGGCAGTGCGAAACTTTCAAATCATTCATGATAAAACTGTGGTTTTAAGTAAACAATTTAGTATATGCTCTGTGAGAGTTCAGAACATACAAAAGAGCTTGTAAGATTATTTATTAATTTGGGGACATCTTAGTTAGGTATACTATACTAAAACTGTTAAGCATGAACGCTACGTCAAGTGCCAAGCTAAAGTTAGAGCAGTTAAGCAGTGGAGTGCGTGTGTAGCGTGGCGAATGTGGCAGCGCGGCTTGAGAGCCAGGTATGCGCGCGGTGGCGGGAACTGCCCATCCATCAAGAGATTGTTTGCCCTTCCACATCCATCACAGCACGTCACATAGCCGTTGACCTGCAGCGCCTCCAAGCTGCGCCCTACTGTAGCTCCAGTCTCTTCATACAGCGCCGGGAAACACATTTTTTTCTCTCTCGAGTTCGCAAGGATTTAAGACCCTGCTACGCTGTTACTTTTTTCACACTGGTGCAAAAAACTGACAAAATTTCAAACGAATGCTTTGAAAAAAATTCATGTCTGTGAATAGTCATACGATGCACTAATATAGGTATTTGTTTGGAAAAATAACGCAACGTTCGTTCGCAAAAAAAAAAAAAATCCTTGACTTTGACTAATTTTATAACAAAATTGGTAATACTATATATGCAAAAATCTGGAGAGAAATTATGATTTATTGGCACCAAAAAATTACTTACATATCATGGTGTATATGTGTCTAAACAAGTTAAGGACGTTTCGTTATAAAAATTGTGTTTCTTTTTTTTTAACCATTGTAACATTACCAGGCGTGACCTTAACCCAGCAAGCCACGTTAAACTCGAGTATTGGCCTGCAGTAAGATATACATAACGTCAGTAACTTTCAGCAGTTCTATTCTTAAATCAATTTGAAGAAAGTATTGTTACAAGTTTGGAGAACATAAAACTTTACATGTGGGCAATTCCCATAAGTTCTAATGGGATAGAGGTCTTATAATTATAAATAAAAGAGTTAAAACAAGTACTGGATTTAATAGCTCACAAAGCTATGAAATACACAAAACAGTATTCAACTATAACTCTGACAACACAATTAATTACGCACACAATTAGTACCGTTCCACAGAACGTTAATTAACTTAGACAATTAAAGCACAAGAATAATTACCATTAATTAATTAAACACTACAAATCACAAAATCTTGTCATATATCCAAACAACAGTTACTCAAATGACAATGTACAACCTTAACAGTCCTAAGGGAGGATGGCTCACCCTGTACAGTGCATCACCCACAGTGCACCACTGTCTTCACTCTTGAAGTCTTCGGTTCGGTACCCGTCGCACGCCTCTTCTTCACCTGTCGACCCGCAACAGAAGCCCTCTTGTCTCACCCATAACTGCCTGTAGCCTCGCAGTAGACTCCGACGTCACCAAGACGTCTTCCTGACATCACCAAGATGTCTTCCTGACATCACCAAGATGCCCTCACCAGCATCTCTGCACAAGATTAACACCTCCTCCGAGCAGTACCAATAGCGAACTCTTGAAGCACATCTTCTCTTGAATCACCAGGTAGACAGTCTCCTCAAGTCTCCACAGCTCACCACCTCTGCAGCACTCCAACACAACACCGCAATTGTTGTTCGTCCTTCCTGCAGCTCGCTAGCGTCACACTGCCTCGACACCGACCACTGCCATCGTGCTGCCATCCTCGAGACGCCATACCTCGTCAGCTCAGTCGTGCCGACACACAACACCTTAGTGTTGTCTGTCCCTTCTGTCTGCAGGGCGATGATGTTACTCAGACTCGACACCGACTACCGCCGCCGTATCGGCATCCTCAAGACGCCACACCTCGTCAGCTTCCTCCGATGTTACATCAGCCTCGACGCCGTCGTGTTACCGCCCCCAAGGCGCTGGGTCCTCAATTCTGCGTCGCTGTCAGCATCTTCTCTCGACCCGTCACTTCTCACGACGTCCATCGTCGTCCATGTGGCAACGCCGCCCCTAAGGGCGCTGCCTCACACAACTCTCGGATGTCACTTCATCTTCACGACTCACTACTAAGATTCCACAAGACTCTCACCTCCCAACTCCGCACAAGACTCTGTAATACTAGACTGACTCATGTTGCGCAGTACCGAGGCTTTTATACAGTCCCTTCAATGACGTCAATGGCTAATGAAATACGATGACCTGAAGTCTAAAAATAGGCATTACCTTGGTCGTACTTGCTGATAGTTACGTATTCGCACTGGCGTCATCGGGGAAACCCAGTGACGTCTCTCGGGAGATGCGACATAGCTGCGAAAACCCATGACATCACTGGTTGACTCACAGGGATGACCACCCAGCATGATGTAATTGCGCCTGCTGCCCGGCCCACACGCAACAATATATTGAAAATGCTGCATGCATATGCTTTATGACCATAACAAGTTTAACACATTGTTATTAATCACATACACGTATGTACAAACACACATGTATAGTGAAGACGAGAGATCATACACATTTAAGGGAAACTTATTTATATTTCCTGGGAACATTATATTTACCACTGGGGGAAAACGACTATTCGTGTTATACTTATAGCCTTACATTTTATCCAAACGTCCATGTGGGTAATTTTTAAAACAAGTGTTTATTGTGTTTTGATTAAATGGAGCAAGTTCTTAGAACATGAAATTGATGTGTCCTCAGTTTTATGAGGTTAATGACATGCACTATGTGTTTTTATTATGCTTGAATTTAGCAATTATATATTTGCATTTTAATCTATCAATACATATGTATCTTTAAATTTAGGAAAACATGTCAATTAATGTCACGAGTGTTTAATTCAATAAAAGAGCGCTAAGAGCGGCGGAGCAGTGGTAAAACACTCGCATTCGGGAGGATCTGGGTTCGATCCCCGGCTCCGGCCATCCTGGTTTAGGTTTTCCAGGGTTTTCTGAAATCACTCCAGACGAATGCTGGAATGGTTCCTTCAACAGGCCCTGGCCGATTCCTACTATCATTCCCCCCGTGTTCGTCTACGAAGGCCTTGTGCTGTTCGAGGGTACATAAAATTACAAAAAAGTAAAATTAAATTAAAGGGAACTATTCTTGGAATAATGGTCACTATGTTCGAAGAGGCGATAAAGAAAACGGATTCTTATTCGTAGTATCGTGAAGGTAATTATAACTATGGACCAAATTATGCATTAACATTTTTACATATAGGTATAATAAGTACTAGCAATTGCAACGAAGTACAGGGTAAAAGTTGTTGCAATAGTCGCTATAACTGCGGTCATCATTATCAAGAGCGTTATTTTATGCTTCGCAAGTCAGGTGCTGCTGTGGTGGCAGCCCTGATATTATCAGACACCTCCATGGCGCTACCAGGCACAGGCAGGGAGGGTTATTGTGGCGAGTATTGGGAAACACTTTGCCCAGGTAGTTAGCGGTTGATTCCGCGATATCGTCCCGATGCAAGACGTGTCGCATCGTGATGCCATTGCATGTTTTTTTCACATGTGTGTTCACACACACAGTATTAACCAAGTTTAAGAGTGCGTGTTAGATAAATAAACGCTGAAAACATCAATTTATTCCTTCGCTTTTTTCGAAGCCAATATGGATAAAATACTCAATGATAATCCTAGATAATAGTATTTGTCAACTTTAAGAGTAAATATTTATACAAAATTACTAATTCGTTACGAAAGGTCTCTTGTGCCGCAGTTAAATGCACGAGGTTCTGGCTTCAGAGATTGTGCCTCTGAAGTTCATAACACCGGAAACAATTTTGTTTAAAACGTTGGCTAAAACTATGGTCTAGGATTGTTATTGATTAATTTCGCAAATTTGCTTCAAGAAACCTACAGTTACAGATCAATGCTTTAAGCGTTGATTTATGTACCACACTCTCTTAAACGCAGATGAAAAAATACCATTACACAATTATTTGAGATTATACTGGTGATGATGATGAGAGGAGCGAGGCTGCGTTGCCAAATCATGGCTCATCACCATTTTTACAGATGTTGCAAGATGACCGAGTGGCGGATGTGAGACAAAATAAAAATATCGGTAGAAAAACATTTCATTAGACAACGATTGTCGATTAAAAGTTTTGTACCGGCAATTTTCCAAACACCCGCACCTGAAATTTAGCTCGAGACAACATTCTTCGCTTGAATGCAATACAATTTCGTGAGCTATTTTCAAAGCACACTGTTGTCATACAAAACATAAACTAATTATAAAGCTTTCGTTACTTATAGTTACCACCTGTACATGGAGATAGTTTAGGGCACTGAAAGCTCAAAAGTGAAGATAAGTGAAAATAGATTGGTCATCGCTTAACCGCGTTGTTTCAGCGTTGGTGAGGTGTGATATGAGGTCAGTTTGAAACTTAGTCCGAGTGAAAGGGTGAGGTGAACGAGAAGTCCACAAGAACACCCGTTGCCCGTAGGATGAGTTGGTGATTTGGTATAAGTGGTTCTGGAGCCCTGGAGAGTCATCTTCTTAGGTAACAATGAAGATCCATGTTATTTCACACGTGCTCTGGCAATCAGCGGTAAAGCTTCAGCCCTGTGCTGGCGGTTACACAATTCAAAACTTAAGCATTTGACTTTACAATAGCTTTTAATACGTGACTTCTTATTGAGTCGTAGCCTACACATTGCCAACGCCAAAGCTAAAGTCAAGTAACCTTGACTTTAAGTTTCCGAGGAACTGAAAACCTTATGCACGTTCGCGAAGAACCACTAGATTATATAGGTTATTATGAAAAATGATTTTGCAGTAATTGGATTCCATGAAAAATGTGACAAGTGTGTCTAGTATGTACCTGAAAAACCTTATAAATAGTGTTTAAAAAATTATTCGTAATTGAATTATAAGTATCATCAGCGTTGCGTGTGTTCTCCAAAATAGCGTAATCAGTGGAAAGTATTTTAATAAATGGGCATTTTTTTTTAAATATTTATGTGAAATGCTTTTATGGCAAACATGTATTTATTTCCGTTTCTAAAAAATAGATTATAGGTCTTATTCAACATTCGTTACTTTAACTTTACGTTTGTGTTGTGTGTTGACGAAATTCTTACAGTAATAGAAATGTATGTTCAAATGTTAAATTGTTAAATTGTTGTGTAGGCCTTAACGGACGTATCTTTATTGCGATGGAGCCTGGAATGGTTTGTGCTTCCTGACGAGAATCACTGGGCTAGTCCACTTAGTAAAGCCCTGTTTTCACAGAAAAAATAACCGTAACAATGTAAATTACAAAATGTTAGTTACAAAAATGTTATCAACAAATTCGAAGCTATTGTACACTATTTTATAGCAATGTTGATAGCAAATGAATGTGATTTCAACATTGTTGGAAACACTAACTTAAATAACAAGTTGTAAAATTTATGAACGGAAGTTAATAGCAATGTTGGTTACATAAATGCCTACAACATTGCTGATAACATTGCTAGTAACATTTGTTACCAACATCCTTTGATCTACATCGCCCTAGAAGAATGGGTCGGGAAAATACTGTTACCAAAAGTTTTGTTGACAAAGTTAATATTATGTTTCTAAAAGTCATAATTTTTGCTGCTGGTAAATGTTTTCAACAAATATTTGTATAGATATTAACAAAGTTTATAAAAGAGTGTTGATAACACGATATTGTCAACAATTATCAAACATATTTACAATGGAAATAACTTTGTTGAAAACACATGTTATTAGCAGTGTTGTCGTTGATGTAAACTAGTACTAAGAGATCTCGTTGCGAAGCGGTTTTGTACAGGTTAGATCTCGGACTCGTCAAGATGGTCTCTGGCAGCTCCCCTGCCTTAGACTGTTGTCTATAGGTGATAACAATGTCCATCCACCGCGCCTTGGAGGAGCGTTTCTCTGTCTATCGGTCGCATGCAACTGCTTCCAAATGACATAAACACAGAGAATGCGCCCAGCAGCCCTATTCTGTACGGCCGAAGCAAAGTCCCGTCATGAAGTAATTTGCTTTACTTCGGCTGTCGAAATAGCTTTTTGTTTCTCGCAATCTATTATGTACGCCACTGATTGCTTCCGACGCTATAATTTACTTTTGCGGAAAATGTTGCTTCAATGAGATACCTTCAATCGTTTTGCTTTGATGGTAATCGTAGGTTGCCTGCCCTTTTGTCCGGAATTTACTCTATTTATGATGAAATCGAGAAACATTTGCGATGCATAAGTTTGCCACCTTTTTTTTAGTTCGCTTTATCTAAGGTTCTGCGAGTATAAACAACGAAGCACGTGACAGCAAGGAAGTAATGGATAGTTAAAAAATATAAAGGAGAATCGATTTTTCCTTAAATACACTACACCCATACAGAAAAAAATATTCATATGTTTATTGTATAATTAGGATACAATTTCGCCCGAGTCTGTGAATTTACTGTTACGTGCGTGTTCGTTTGTAGTATTATAAATTTTGGTTCTAGGCAACTTCAGTCGTGAAGTTTGAAAGATATATTTTCTTGTTTTAAATCATTAATATATTTAGGAAGTCCGAGATAATTTGTATGGCACTCGCCAACAAATTGTTTGGGGACGAGGAAGGTATGATTTTTTAACACGTTATAACCTAGTTTTTTTTTTCGGGGCAAAACAGAATACATTTTTAAACACCAGTCAGTTTTAGTTATGTTTGAATGCTGTAGGCCTTTTATAAAATTAAAAGAAAAAATCGATTTGTATAACTAATGTATAGGTTTGTGTTTATATCAACATAGGCTTTATTGGCAAGTTGGAAGTTGACAATTTGAAGGTAGGGGATAGCAATTTAGTTAGTGCCTATAGTTTGTGTATGCAAAATTATTAGGTTATTTCGATGAAACCTATACAAAAAGCCACTGTTGAGTTCGCTGTATACCCATCTAATTATAGAATGTTATTTTAATCCCTTATTGTGGGATTAAGGTAATGTTAAGTTAGATGGACGAAATTAGTAAAACCAAGTAACTATGTTTACGTTTTTGTTTGAATATTTAATCATTTAACTTCCACTGTCATAAATTACTTTAGTAGGCTAATTATCAGTGTATGCCATGCTAAGCTTGGTACCATACTTTAGGTTAATTAAAAACAGTAATTCATTTACTGTGGCGTTAGGTTAGTATCAGGTTAAATTAACACACAAAATTGGTATTTTTTCTCCACATTTAGACCTGTACAGACCCTACCACTACCACTTTTTTATGTAGGTATCCTTTATTATTTTAGTGCACGAATTTTTCTCAAGCACTCATCTTAATTAACAAAATAACCTTGTTTGTCATGACTATGCTTCAACATGAAAGGCAAACTATATCCTAGTGTATTGTAGTAGGCCTACATAATGTAGGCTTGCCTTCTCGTAATTCGTACCTAGTAGTTGTCTTTCCACACGTTGCTGTAAAATTAACACATTTGGGCGTAGGAAGTGATTATGCATGTTTCCAAAGCAAAAAATGAGGTTATTCCACCGCGTACACAAGACTTTTAAATGGAACTTTTGACAAACCAAGGGTCTTTTTTCGTGAAGGCATACACTGCAGAGTTATTATATATCACCGTCTCAGCCAATGCAATTATTTATAACAATTATTAAAAATATTAACAAACTAATTCTGGGCATTGCGCAAACCTCCGACACCCGCGCACATTTGCTTCAGTATTCTCCTTCATATCTGCTTCCGAGTAAACGAGTTCTAACGCAACTTGGCCGTACAGAATCACTATCGTAGTAAACTCGAAGCTAAGGCAGTTTGCGTTTGAAGCAACATTACTTTAGCCGTACAGAATAAGCCCGCTGGGTTGTTTAGTCGCTGTTGGAGTCGAACTGCTAGTTATGCAAAACCCTTACCTTAGTTCTGTAAGAAGTCTCCTGTTTAGCCTTCGGGAACAGGAACAGAAGGGGGCACTGTCACACCTTTACGAGATAATTCAAGATAACATGCCTGCGGCTATTATGCACGTTCGGAAGCTGTATACAAAGTTAAGGTTGACTCTAGCTGACTGGCTACGTACCTCTACACATAGGACTTATGATAGTACCGAGCGAGATGATGCAACGATAACACGTTGGACTTTCCCGAAATCGCTCCAGACGAATGCTAGGATGGTTCCAGCTCCTGTCATTGTACCAAGTTCTGTTTCACCGTATATAATGACCTCGCTGTCGACGAGGCGTAAAGCTCACTTACCTTACCTTGTAATCGTGAATGTTTGTAACATTTATGTTCAGAAAATGTAATGACATTTTACCTGGCTGAGGGCGTTGCTCGCTGTAAAAGTTCAGCAAATAACAAAGTAGTTAGGTAAACATTGTGTTGCTTTAAGTTTATCGTGTGGGCGCTGCATAAGTCGTTCAAGGCTAACGACTTTATGAATCAAATTGATTTAATTTAAGTAAAATATCTTGATTTATTACAAACCAAATTAAAATAAATATGAAATACATTAATGTGACCCTTATTTTGCCAACAGTTCACAACCAAATAATTTAATATTCCTAAGTAATATTTACAATCACTTTTCCTGTCATATATTTTAATACCTACTGTTTTGTATACAATTTTCAGTGTCTCTCTCTCATAAAACATTCATCAGATAACATAACGTGCTCTCCATATACGGTCTTTTTATTTGTACTAATAATAGTCTAACCTGGCTTCAACCCAACAAAAACAAATGCACAGTCAAAACAGGCTCCTACTTTCCGCAGTCGGACACATCTTTACCACTGGGCGCAATGATCCCATGGCGCGATTTGCCAGCAACGTTTTCTTCGCCAACGTTGCCTCCAATGCTAATGTCGTCTTCGCCACTCCCACGCACAGGATAAACGTCACTAAAACTCAACTGATCAGCCACCACGAGCTGTATTTTTCCCGGTCGCAACGATGCCCAGACATTTCTGACATCTCAGACATGAGTACACGTTATCGTGAAATTCCCATAGCGGGCTAGGCGTGTACTCCTAAGAGCCAGTGTCCCCAAGAATGCTGAATTTCCCTTAATTTCTTCTTGATTCCACATTTGACCAGATTTACTTAATTGGGGCTTAGATCAGTAACTCACATATCACTGTGTACATTTTATGAGAAAAATTAAAGCATAGTTATGCAATTATTAAACTAATAGGAAACCTAAAATTGTTTTCATTCCTCAACATACAGTTACGACTAAATAACTCCTACTACAAATTAAGTCTAATAATGCGCACTTAATCGTAAAATGTAATATTTCTGTTAAAAGATAATGCCGATAATTCATCACGCTTTTAATTTACTAAACGAAATTGGATAACTTCAACAAAAGAGGTGGCACGTCCCCTTAAGGCATCGTGCTGTTCCTCGTCTACAAGACAGCCGAAGACGTCAGAAGGAAGGTAAAGTGGTGGCAGCCTCGCTTGTCACTTGAGAGTAGTAATAGAAATGTCGCCTGCACCTGCTTGAATGGTGCTGTCTCATTACACTATAAATATATAGCAGAACATCAATAACTTTGAGTTAGTAGGTTTAGAGTATTTAGTCATGCTACTAAACACCCTAATTTTAATCGTGAAGAGAGCGAGCCGAGACTATGTCAATTCCGTCCACCTCAATTGCGTAGTTAACTGTGATCCAACTAAATATGTGAGGTGGAGGTATTGCGAGTGTGGTCAAGCTGAGGGTAAATGTTTGTTTTTGTACATATGGTATGTGCACGTTGTACTCTAAATTTTTTTCGATGTAGAACTCGTAAGCTATTAATAAAAATTCACTGCTCTCGCAGAATTGATGATAAACGTATGTTGAGTTTAAAAAAATTATAGCCACTATCTTATAATAGCCGAAACATTATCAAGGCATTTGCCTTCCACAACGTTGACCCAGGTGTAACCTAAAGCCATTTTTTTTTGGCAGCGTCGTTAATTGAGGTATTTAAACGTATGTTTTATTGTCATTTAATCAGTATCTTGGTTACCAAACTTCTTGCTCGGTCGTTAGCCCCATCACGTCACACTTATCCTTCTCTTCACCATACCAACTTCCTAAAAGTACAGAGCATTAGCCCACGTAACTTGTCCACGACACTATGGTATTAGCTTTCTCCTAAACACAGTATTATTTTGACAATACATTCTTTAAAAATACATATCGCCATTTGAAGTAATTTTTATTAAATAAAACAATATTATGCTTTAACATTGCAGCATATTTCAGAAGGCATGGCCGAAACTGTATTTATTAAGCCTAGTTGACACCAACGATAACATTTATAGTGACACGTATTTTCAACAAAGTTTATAACAATATAGTAAAAATGCTTGAAAATTGTTGACTACATCATGTTAGCAACATTGTTTCTAATATTCTGTTAATAGCATTGTTAAAATTTATATAACATTTGCTAGCAACACATGTTATGCATTTTAGAGACATGTTAATAACTTTTGTCACCAACACTGTAGATATCATTATACTCCCGACCCAATTTAGGGCGGCCTAGGCCAAAGAATGTTTGCAAAAAATGTTATCAACAATGTTATTAGCAATGTTCTAGGTTATTTATTTAAATAACTCTGCAAAAATTAGTTTTTCGTCTGCGTAGATGTAAAATTAGAAATATTTTATGCTGGAATGATGAATTCCTTCTTTTATATGTGTTTTTAGTATTTCATTTGCAAAAATTAAACAGCAATAACCGACATCTTCGGTTCCATTTTCGAACGAGAAAGTCTACTTGCAGAGTACTAATAGCACCAGAGAGACACGAAGCATTTCTTTCTCTTCGTTATTGTGTAGTAAAATAATAGGGCGGCCGGTCAAAATAATAAGAGGCGGATAGACTGCAGGGCAATTCAGTGTCTCGCGCATAAGGGCGATAATGAATCCAGTTAGCGAGCCTGCGTCGCCTTCACTGCCCTGGCACCTCTTGGTCTTGAACACATAGTTTACCACACCCAGCGGTTCCCTTAACACACGCTCACAAATTAAACATGCACAACATAAAACCATTATACTAAACAACATATAGTATTCGATGCTAAACATTCAGTCAAATATTGGGACATAGACAATTGCAGTACTACCAAATATTGTAAAAGGACAATATGGCAAAGTACAGTTTTTTATCATTGTTAAAGCGCGAGACGTTCTATCAACAGCGTGAACTGGCTCCACTACAAAAATTCACATTATTATATCTCTATTTTCTATGGTGGTTATACATTTACGGACTAAATTTTTCTTACGCTAATCGTATTAGAATGCGTTGACCAATAATTTTAATTTTAACTCGTCAAATTAATAACTATAAGAGCATAAATATATTCTAATAAAATGATTACACTTCCATTTATAAATAACAGAATGTAAATCTAAATCTACCCATACAGCAATGTGCTACTGTAGGAGGAACAGCACTCACGTAGGTGTGAACTGAAATTAAATTTCAAGTCTCCTGTTTTTTTTTTCTGACTTTTCTATATTGCCACTGTACAATAATTGCTAGGCCTAATACGTCGTTTCAGAATAATAAAGAGTGAACAAGAAAATTAGCAAACGAAAAAAAAAAAACGATTTGGTCGTACGTAGTTTATACATGCATAAATAATGACACCTACAAAATTCCTCGAGGGATTTGTCAAATCACTTAAAATATATTTTTTTTGTTTTAATTGTATTTTCTTGGTATGACATAACTCATCTTGTCATATGTTAGCATTTATTATTTTCTTCGTTCTGACTATAGCCAATTCAGCGATGTTTTTCTTTTATAGTTTTTCTTGGTTCATCTGGGGTTTTCTGAGCCAGCACAGCCGAGTAATGGCTTATGCTTACAACATTTCCGTAATGATTTACTCCCTTTGCAAGAATATAAGAAAAAGACATTACCGGATTATATAATAATGTAAAACTGAAAATAAAACCCTCTACATGATTCCTGCTATCTGTCAGGGTCTCAATTTGGATGAGTGAATGGTTGGGTAAATGTTGGGTCGGCTGCTCGACTCCGAGAAGTACCTGTCGGACTCCAGCCCGAGCAATTGATGAAGTGAGGTGAGTTGGAGCAACGACGGAGTGAGCCACGCTGGGGGAACGGGAATTTACCCGAGACAATCCGCAGGCCAACAGCAACGTCCTCCACGTAAAATTCGGGACTGGACTTACTAAGTTCGAACTCAGACCGCCTAGTTGGGTGGCGAGAGGTTTACCTGCCCCCTCCCTTCTTTTTACAAAATGTTTGTCACAATGACAAGGCTCTCGCTTCGCCATTCCACCAAATGAAAATTGAAGTGATTCCGAGTAATTCCGACTTTTTATAAGTCAGTCAAGACAAGCACAAGTACCATGTCCTATGCCCAGTGAAGTGACATATTTCATTTCCCCGGGCGGGAATCGAACACTGAGCCAAGCAGTTGGACCTGCTTGACAACCGCGGACATTAAGTTCAAATATAATAATTATTATTTATTCTGTAATTGTAATACTTTATATTTATCATATTTACCGCATGTTCATGGCCGGCTTCTAAATAATAACAAATCAGAAAAATACATGCCTGTTTAGATCTTCCCGTCTAGAAATATCAGGTAGAAAAATATCAGTCCTGCATTGCTAACGAAACATACGTTTCTCGTTTAGCTAGTGACTATGTACGAGTTTTGAAAGTACAATATTGCTAACTTGTACGACTAAATACAATTTCTAGGACAAGACCCGAAAAACTTAATGCGAGTTTTCTTATGTCTCAAGTCATATCAACTAACTAGTATATGTAACAGCTGATCGATAGCAAACATTATTGCGTTATAAATTATAAATACCCAAATTAAATTTTAAATTCGGAGTCGCTTATAAATTGATTTAAACCTACGTTTGAAGAAACAAGCAGCGAAGAATAATACGTAAGTAGTACAAAACAATCACAATCTCTGTTATAATTGTAAATAATTGTACGGTGTCTGTTTATCATCAAATAAAAAAAATTAAGCATTAGAGTGAATATTAAAAAATGTCCGCTAGCTCCTCAGGGTGTTTGGACAGTTCACCACAAAATAATTCAAGGTTCATCGTATTTTAATAAGTAACGGACGAGGTGGATAATATTCGTATACACACCAACAAAATTCATCTGTATATTTCCATATTATTCGCATTAACTGAATTATAAAATTTTACTTCACCATACATATCAATAGCATGCCCATACTCGCTATTACGCACTGCAGAACCTTCGGTAACCTTCCTCTCGGTATAAAAACGAAGGAAAATGAAACTGTTTGTATAACATTATACTCGTACTGCATTAGATTGGAAATATTATAAATATTTTTCCTCCGGGCCGAAAATTACTTGCCCAGTTTGTCACGAGTCACTCTTCTTCTCTCAACTACCATCTTAGAAATAGATTAAAAAATACTTTCTTCTGCACACTTACTCTGCACTGCGCTGTCACGGCGTTGTACTGGACAAAATGTATTTTTTTCTTTACATAAAATTAGCATTTCCTGGAAATAATATATCAGTAATACGAATCAAATTTTTATACAACAAACGTATGTAATAAATCCATAAATTTTACATTTTCAGAAAAACGTCACCGTAGGAATGTATATATATATATATATATAAACACGCACACTTACACTAATTATTATGGTGAATATTTGTGAAGACCGCCTCACACAATACTTATCGTTGCAAACGATTAAGTTAACTTCGATAATTGACATTATTTCATTGAAAATTATATTAATATTAAACATTTAAGGATTCTAGGTACAATTAAAAATAAAGTGCGATTCAGTTATATTGACTAAGTGAACATGTTTCCGAAAATGAAACGCTTATGAGATAACGGTATTTGTGTGTTCGTTGGGCTGGCAATTAACGCCTAGCGACTGATAATTAAATGCGGCAGTGTTATGTTAACAGAGCAGCCGTCATACCACACAATTACACCTCTCCTCACATCAGCTATCGGACCCACTTAGTATTGCGTGTGTCATCGTACTAAACAACGCACATACAGTACGTCGGTAACGCAGTGGCACAAAATTAAAAAAGTTTTACATCTGGACCTATGATTACTGGATTTGTTTACTGCTCCATGTAAACGTCTAAAGCCCAGTTTAGACCGAAAAAATAACAGTTAATGTTAATTACAAAATATTAGTTACAAAAATGTTACCAACTGATTCTAAGCAATGGTAAACTATTTTATTGCAGTGTTCATACCAAATGTACTATTAATATTACTGAAGACACCAATGTAACTAACAAAGTTGTAAGAGTAATGAACAGATGTTAATAGCAACGTTGATGGCAAAATTGCTTACAACATTGCTGATAACATTTTTAGTAACATTTGTTACCAACACCCATTGTTCTAGACCGCCCTAGAATTGGTCGGAAAAATAATGCTATGAACAGTGTTGGTGACCAATCTATTAACATGTTTCTAAAATTCATTACTTATATTACTAGCAAATGTTTTCAACAAACTGTTGATAAATGTTTTTACAGTTTTTTATTAATATTAATAATGATAACAGAATGTTGGCAACAATGTTGATAACACAATGTTGTCAACAATTTTAAAGCATCTTTACAACATTGTTAATAATTTTGTTGAGAACACGTGTTACTAGCAATGTTATTGTTGGTGTAAACTAGGCTTGATTAACACATTTTTGGCCATCCATTCTTAAATATGCTGCTATGTTAAAGTAATATATTGAATTATTTAATTAAAATACATTAAAAATGCGACATATATGTTTTATGAATAAGTACATATAGTTAAAATAATACTTCCTGCAGGAGATAGCTGAAAACAAAGTGTCATTGACGCGCTGTCTGATGCTCTATATCTTCAGGAATATTGTACCTATAGCGATGGGATGGAAAAGGATGGGGTGGGGGGTGACTTGATAGGATTGATTGCCAAGCAAAGAGATTTGTAACGAAGATATCAATGTATTGGCAATAAAACAAACCTTTAAAAGCCTAAATTAACGACGCTGCAATAAAAAATGCTTCAAGTTACGTTGATGAAATTAAGCAAACACTGTGCCCCTAAGGACGTCGTTGTATCCAACTCACCTTACTTCATCAATTCCTCGGGCTGAAGTGTCTCGGAGTTGAGCAGCCGGACCAACATTTACCCAGGCATTCACCCATATACATTGGGACCTTGACCGAACGCAGGAATCAGGTAATGAGTTTCATTTTCAGATTTACATTATTATATAATCTGGTAATGTCTTTTTTTCATATATTATTGCAAAGGGAATAAATTATTTACGAAAATGTTTCCGACACAAACCATTGCTCTGCTATATTGTCTCAGAATACCATTGATGAACCAACAAAACTGTAAAAGAAAACATTGTTGAAATGGCTATATTCAGCACAACTGAATATAATAATTGTTAAAATATTCCAAGAGGAATTATGTAAAATGCAAAAAATTCAATATAAGAAAAAACATATTTTTAGTGAATTGACAATCTTTCTTGGAATTGTATAGGTTTAGTTATTTATGTATTTGGAGACTACGAACGAACGATTCGGCTGGTTTTTCCTTTGTTGATTTTATTTTTCTCTATATGTGATTTTAAACAACATAACACTGAAATTGCCTATGTCTCCAATGTTTGAATAAATGATTTGTATCGAATACTGTACGTCCTTTAGTGTAACTGTTTCACGTTGCTTGGTGTTTCATTTGTTAGCGTGTGCTATGTACACTGTCTGCATGCGGCAAACTAGATGTTCAAGACCGAAAGGTGCCAGGGCGATGAAGGCGATGTAGGCTCGCTGATAAGTGGCATTATCGCCCTTATGGTCGAGGCACTGAATTGTCGTGCAGTCTATCAGCCTCTTATGATTTTGACCGGCCGCCCTATTATTTTTCGTCACAATAACGAACAGAAAGAAATGCTTCGTGTCTCTCTGGTGCTATTAATATCCTGCAACAGGACATTCTCTTTCGAAAATTGAAGCGAAAATGTCAGTTATTGCCGTTTCACTTACGCAAATAAAATACTAAAACACAGATAAATGATGGTATCCATCAGTACAGCATAAAACATTTCTCATTTTAATCGTACACAGACGAAATTCTAATTTTGGAAGAGTAACTGAAATAAATTACACGTACTTGACTTAAGTTTTACACAACGTCTGGCGGCCTAGGAAGAAGTGCGACGTCCTGTTGATGGTTGTGCTCGTGACCCGCGTTTGGTTATAATAAGAGGTGTCGCTGCTCTGTCTCTTACGTGATTAATGTTGGGTGATTGGGTTCGTATTAAGTAATGTTGTAGTATGCCGGGTTAGCTCTAATTGAAATAAAATAACAAAGGAGTTTCTTTTTAAATCGGCCTAAGGGACTCACGCATTGCGGGTTGCGTCACGAGAGGTAGATACTTAA
>PNEQ01106562.1:78670-188750 GCA_003012365.1 Medauroidea extradentata
GCGCTTCCTCCGGCGGCTTTTGATCGGTCACGACGTTAATTATGTTGCAGGTACCGGCCGCGATCACCCGAAAAGTCCACCCACCGGTGACCCCGAGCTCGCTGTCCACCGTCCTTACAAACCCGACGACGAATATCCCGACACCTGTCCCCCCGAGCTCACACACACCCGGCTCGTCTTAAGACTTCATTCTTAGTGCTAGTCCCTCGCGTCTCGCATCTTTGCTTTCCTGGGCGGCGTCCCCTTCCCACCCCACCGGACTCATGGTGGCGGGTAGGTTCCCCCGACCAATCAGAGCGAAGACCTGACCCGAACATTGCGTGCGTCCCTTGTGGAAGCCTCCGTATTTATTTAAAGTCAAATTGAACATGGGCACATTCTCACAGCAATTACAAATAAAACACTTAGCCTAATTACTACTTGCTATCTTCAATTAATATAATTCTAGTTCAAATTACGTACGTTACACGGGGTCTGTTGGGGGAGGGGAAAAGGAGAAGAAATGTGTAGGCGAGAGAGAAAGAGAGAGGATTGTATGGCAAGGAGACAGGGGGAGGTAGGGCGCCCCCCTTCTCGCACAGCATGTGGTAAGGCTCACGCATCATCTGCTCTATTGTCGCCAGACCGGTGGGCAATTATCATTCTTAAAAACTAAAATCATTATTCATAAAATTATCTTATTGTTACTAGCATATTCAAGTCTGTGACATTCCACAGGTAAAATGATACCAGACACGATACCTCTGTGATAATATTAGTAATAGTCATATTTTCTACTGTGTTTATACTGGCCTATCATAGGATCCCACAGACCCCTCACAATCAATACTGAAGTTAAAATGGATGGCAATATGTTACATATGACAATAAAGGCTCCTTAATTACAATCAATCATCATAATTAACATAAACTACATTAATTTATATATATAAAAGTATCAATAAAATAGGGCCGTCACAGATGATGACCTTAAGCACATTCGTTAAACAAGAGTACATGGAAATACATGAATAAATATTTGTCCCTGACTTAATACATCACTCAAACTTATAATATCCTCTTCATAAAATAATCACAAACGTAAAAGATCTGAACACTAACGTCACACCAGTCTTGAGTAACCGCAGTAATAATGTGTAAAGGTCAGACATGTACGCAACTACCCAGCTGACAAGCTCGAAGTCTAATTCATCTTGTTGAAATCCCAGTGTGTTTACGTAGTGTTGTTATGAGCAGCAAGGCTTAACTTAGTAAATTTCCTGTGGCAAGTGTAGCTATCAATAAAAATCTGTTTCCTCACTGTCAACTTGCTAAGACTGTTGGCGTACAGTTAAGATAACCAACGATATGTTTTTTGTGGACTAGAGCTGATGAATGTATTTGCAGACGAGAGCCACAGACAGGCATCCACACCTCTGATGTCCTAGACGTAAGAAGATAGAGAACATGGCATAGCTGGCTATGGTTCCACTCATAAGTTGTGGGATGATTGTTTGAACCATAATATGTGCTCAAAAATGTCGCTGCCCACTTCGATGCACTTATTTATTCGCTCTTGTAATGATTCTACACAACTGGGAAATGTTCTGATGTTATAATCCGACGTACATTGGTGATACGCTGAATCATGTTATCGTTTGTTCTCGGCACTTTATTAAACACTTCACTTTTTATGTTATCCCGTAAACAGCCAAAGTAAGATCTGGCGATTTTGCAGACCAATGCACTGCACCGCCTCTTCCGGTCCACTGACGATTGTAGACGCTATCTAACACTTCCCGTCCTGATACAGAATAACGTCCTAGGCAACCACTATGCTGAAACCACGTTGTTCGTCGCAAGTTTAAATGATGGTCTTCAAGCAATACTTATAGGTCGTCCTCCAAGAATGTTCGATATTTATCACCACTTATGTTGTCATCGGTAAAAAAAAAAGACCAGTGAGTTTGTCATCAATTATTTGACACCAAAGAAGATGACATTCCTTGGACGCCGATGTTCAACTTGGCGTCACCAGTGTTGGCTTTCCACATTTCAGTGATGCAAGTCTGAGTGGATTAATCGTACAGTGGTTCGTCGAAGTTGACTCGTCAAAGAGCAATATCCGAGAAAAAAACTGGTGTATTCTCTATTTGCTGAAGCGACCACTAGCACAGTGTGACTCGGTTCTGGAAATCATAGCCACGGATTGGGGGGAAATATGAAACGGACGATGTTTTCTACGCTTCGAAATTAGAATAAAGTAGTCTAATTCCCGATTTACAATTTTATAGCCGAGTGCTGATATGGGGATTATGATTCACTTCAGCTAATATCGCCATTCCGTTATTCATTCCAGCAATTGATCACCTGTTTCCTTTCCAGGGTTGTACAGTTTCCTCGACGAACTACTGTTGAAAGAGAAGCGCGTAATCACACCATGTTTGGAAAACTTTAAACAGAGAGCGTTAGAGCATTATCGACATATGTCACTTTCCCCATAAATCAAAACCATTTAAATGTTCTCTGCTTTCGTGAAAGCCTATTCTAATAAATATCACTGTCAGGTTTTGAAAGACCGTGAGAAATGAGGGACAACATGTACACAATGGAATTAAGACAAATAATAAAGGAATAAATAAACTTTTTCAAAATAACTCATCAAATCTGACTACCTTATCTGCACGCGAAAGGTTTTCAATAGGGTACGTAAAACGACGTTTGTGTACTGCCTATCGATTTTCGCCTATCACTGAGCAATCTGTCACGCTACGAAAAAACAATGGTAAAAATGAAAGTGATCTTTTTATTTTCAGAGAATTATAATCTGCAATAAAATTTTTGTTGCTATTTAAGATTTCAAAGTTGCCCCTCTCCCACCAAAAAAAACTTAAGAGGCAGGGCGTCTACAGCGCTGTCGCCGGATAACATTAAAAAGACTGAGCTCGTAATTTTCCGTTTTTTTAATGCAATGCAGTATCTTTGCCTGAAATTATAAAAGTCCGATTTGTAAACAGTAAATAGATTCAACCGAATTGGCTTTATCGTAAAGCTGCAAAATGTAACTTTGTTCAATTTATTTTCCAGTGATTCTACTTGCTTCCTGATCGTCTATTACAAACCACGTTTCCTTCGTGGTATTTTTATTTAGTACACTGAGAAAACA
The DNA here is from genome assembly GCA_003012365.1 of Medauroidea extradentata. Classification (NCBI taxonomy): domain Eukaryota; kingdom Metazoa; phylum Arthropoda; class Insecta; order Phasmatodea; family Phasmatidae; genus Medauroidea; species Medauroidea extradentata. The sequence continues at coordinate 81,816 of PNEQ01106562.1, forward strand.
AAATTGATTAGACAAACAAATACATAAGGTTGATAATTAATTTTGTAAATTACTGTTAATTTAACAATCGTAACGTTGAAGTTACTAATAGAATTTATTTGCTTCGAGAGTAAAATTTTGTTCTTGACAATATTTATTTTAAACAAACTTATATTTGATTCGTTATGTAAATTTTTTCGTTGGATGTTATACTTAACAATACGTGCATTTGATTTTACCCAAAGTATTTGTTCCTGTTAAAAATACGAACTCTAGTTTGTTTATACTATTTTATTTATTTGTTTTTACTATTATATTTACTTTAATCAACCGTATTTATAACAAACTACACAGATTTGGTAAATTTAACCATGGCAGATATTAAAAACAAAGAAGTGATTTCGTTGGAAGCGACGAAATATGTCTGTTCGGGAAATAGTTCTTGTAATGGCAGTTATTTAGTACGCAACGTGTTAGCTGTTACACACACGGTGGTTTAGGAAACTTTTCTCACTAGTTTTTTTTAAGTATTGGTATTTACTACAATTGTCGAGTATGAATTTTTGTGTTTGTTTGTGTAATTACTTTATATTAAATGACTGAAGATAACTGTAATAGTTAAAACTTTTTGCCGAGTGCACACGAGTCTAAATGAATCACGAGTTATTTGGAATTACATGTCACAGGCCTGTACATATAAAAATGTAATTGTACATAGTAAATAGTAATGGTCTAGAGGTATTGTGCGTGGTAGGTAATCTGAAGGTTGTGGGACCGAATTCGTATGCGTCCCTATAATAATTTTGTAAATATATTTGTATTAAAAAATGTTGGTATGCAAATAACTCTTACTTTCGTGATTAGATCAAGCAAAATAATTTAAATGTCGTATACTTTAAAGGTTGCTCAAACAAATTAATTTTTGATTTAACAATATCTCTATGGCGTCATCAACAACGTCATTTGATCAAAAGAACAAACATATTTCAAAGAAATAATTTGGTTGTAACAAACCAAACATTTATTTGCAAGAATTGAAATATACCATTAGGTTCTTTCAAACAAATGTTGCTTGATTTTACATTATTTTTTTCTCAGTGTAGATGCACTTTATCTTTGAAGGTATTTACGTAAGCATCGTCATGAAGCAAACAAAAATTACTATCTGAAATTTTAAGGTATATATCTATGATTTTTCGTTGAAAAATGTTCCGTCTTTCCTCCTACTTTGGGAATGAATTTCGCAAATTGTAGAAATCGTTTAGGCTTGTATAAGGAAACTGAAACCATCCTACGTTCAGTGAAAGACAAAACTCCAGCCAAACTACTTGCTGTAATATACAGGTCGTTGCAAAATTTCGTGTCAATATTCTGTGGAAACAGTCTTCACATGTGGGGGAAAAAAAAATTTAATTGTGGACATAGGTCCGAAAACACACCGTTTCTGCGCTACAGTTCGCAATATATGACGTATTGACTGGCTTGGCTTCCGAGCTGGAGGCGCGTCTTCAAGGTTGCAGGAACCGACGTTTCGCCGTACATTTCAGCAGGCATCATCAAGGTCTCACTGCAGACTGATGGCCAGGCCGCCGGATGATCATCACTGCCGAAGCTCAGCGCGGGGGAAGTACAAATCCCTGTGGGGATTTTTGTCCTCCCAATCGTTTATCACATGTAAAGTCAGGGTTAGGGTCGGCTAACCCGTCCCGCCCTGCTGTCCATCATAAACTGTATTCTACCCGGCGGCGAGCCGACAGATAGAATTAGGAACTCCCGAGTTGCCCCGAGAGCCCCTAGAATCAGTGATGTTAGAACAAATGTATGACAGAAACACACAACTTAGAACCACACAATGCAGAACCATGTACGTTAGAAACGTCGTACAGGCCAGGAGTAGAGAGGGCCGCTATATATAGGGGTTCCAGGGGGCCTGGCCTGTGATTGGCCGCTGAGGCGGCCAATGGGAGTGAGGTATGTTCTCATTGGCTGTCCTGACAGCCAATCGCAGCTGGCCTCTCCTGATTGGCTGATGTACTTGCCAATGATGGTTTAGCAGCACCGATTGAGTTTTTCTCTGATTTCTGAAAAATGGTTGTCCAGATTTTACTGAGTTTATATCAATCTTCTCTGTTGATATTTCCAGGATGTTTTATTATTTCAATGGCTTCTCGTACTGTCCTTGTTCTGTAGTTTGTGATGTTGGCTATGGTCTGATACTGGTTGAATTCAACTTCATGTTTAGTGATGGATGAATGCTCAGCAATTGCTGATCTATAGTTGTCATGTTTGTAGTCACAGATGTGTTCCTTAATCCTGGTAGCTATCCTCCTTCCTATTTGTCCAATGTATTCTAAGCCGCTTGAACAAGGAACTTTGTATACTCCAGCAAGTTGTTCGGGTGGAGTCTTGTCTTTCGTTGAAGGTAGAATAGTTTCCCGTTTTCTTGATGGCTTCTGTATAGAGTGTATTTCGTGTTTCTTCAGCAGTCTGCTTATGCGATCAGATACTCCTTGTACGTACATATGGGAGAACAGCAATGTTCTTGAAATTTTCTTTTTAGTTTAATCTTGGCTGTCTGTTCATTGCCTGTTTTATATGGCTTTTCTTGTAGCCATTGGCCTGTAGGGCTACTGTAAGGTGGTCTAGTTCCTTCTGTAGATTGTCGTTTTCATTTATTTTGCCCTGCTCGGTGGACCAATGTTGAGATGACAGTTCTTTCGTTGTGATGGTGGATGATGGGAACTGGCATTGAGATATCTGTCGGTGTGTGTCGGCTTGCGATAAACAGTGTCCTAGTCGGCCATCTTGTTTCCTTGTCACCATTACATCTAGGAAAGGTAGTTTCCCTTCTTTCTCTAGCTCCATAGTAAAGCTAATTTTGACATGTAGGCTGTTGAGATGTTCAAAGAAGATTTTGAGATTTTTTCTTCCCCATGACTCCAAATCATATATGTATCATCTACATATCTGAACCAGCACTTGGGTTTGTAAGGACTTGATTCGATAGCTTTCTCTTAGAAGTTGGCCATGAAGATGTTGGCTAGTAGTGGTGACAGTGGAGAGCCCATTGGCATGTCTTCAACTTGGAGGTATATTTTGTTGTTGTGCGAGAAAAAAGTAGACGTAACACAATGTTCTACCAGTTTGATGGTCTGCTGGTTAGATGAATCTTGGCTGAGATGGTCTTGCAGGCCAGGCCCCCTGGAACCCCTGTATATAGCGGCCCTCTCTACTCCTGGCCTTCAGTCTACAGTGAGACCCTGATGATGCCTGCTGAAATGTACGGCGAAACGTCGGTTCCTGCAACCTCGAAGACGCGGCTCCAGCCCGGAAGCCAAGCCAGTCAATTCGACAACGGCCGCCAAAGCCTGCAGAATTCCATATGACGTATTGTTAACAGCGCGGGCAGGATCATGTTGCTGTGGGGCATAATTGCAGCAGTCCGTAACATGTTACTATGCCACACACTACACACACTACTAACACACAGACAGTAGGAACAACTGTGACAAATGTTAGCAACTTGTGGATCTACATCGTCGACACTTACGACTTTTAAAAAAATGTTGAAAATGTGATCCACCAGCAAGAACACATGACTCGACCCGCCGCACGGTGGGGCAGAACACCAGTTTTCCTGGACAGTACCTCTTTTATCAAGTAAAGTAGTTTATTTCTAGTTAAATTACTTTTACAATGCCCCAGTGACTCTACAAAGCAAGTGTAAATAATATTCTGTGAATTTTGAAGTATAAGAATGTCAAAATTATTGAACACCGGGGGATTACAAAATGCTAAAACAAAGGTTTACTTACATGAGTTACAATTCAAAACAATTATATTTATGACAGCTGATTCCATAATACAACACTTAATACTATTTCTCTAAGCATTATCACTACACTCATCAACATCATTACCATCATCAGTTGTAGCAGCTATAGCTTCAGCACTATTCACAAAATTGCAACGTGAAGGTACTTTTAGAAAGGTAATAATTTCTGGCCTTATTTTGTTTCGTTTCCTTAAAGGAAGTGTTCTTATTGAAGAAATGGCAGGGTCAAATCACACTCCATTATATTCATGAGGTCTTTGTTAGTTGTTTCTCGACTTTACTTCCGACAACTGCTCTCCCGGAACCTGAGGAAATTTTTGTTGCGGGATTCCTCAGACTCCTCGCTCAACATTCCTAATGGAAGTAATGCAACTTCAATGACGTGTGAACCGTGAATAAGAACCTTATGCACTGTAGGAGGAATGGGATACCATCGCTGTAAAAAAAAATTATGTGTAATATTACACGAAAGTACGTGGCAGCACAATCTCCACACATATTCGTGTAATTTTACACGACTTATGTCAATGTCTTTTTACGGTATATGCCGGTAAAATTACAATAAAATGCATGTATAATAGCAGTGCTGCAGTAAATATATTTTAACGCATTGATGTTAAATAACCTGCACTTCAGAGGAAAAAATATAAAATTAAATAAAATTAAATGAAAACAAAATACAGTATATTTGAAAATAACTGGCAACCTGGTGCATAATTGAAATTTTTTTCTGGAACCTTAATGTGAGTTATATCTGAAAGACTTATTAATTTCTGAAGTGATTCGTAACTTACAAATTATCTTAAGTAACTTATGACTTTTTTCAACTTGCGAAAATTTCAGACCCTGCGAGGATTCGAACCCACAACCTTACTGTAAGCAGTCAACGACCGTAACCACGAGACTACCGATTTTTTTTATTCGTTTTTTTTTTTTTTAATTTTTGGTACAATGGCAAGGCTAACGCCTCGCCACTGCACCAAACATTCCCCCTCCCCCTTTAAAGTTAGTTAATTAATGCATTTTCCCAGTAACTTTGTATTGTGTAGTTGTCGTTGTAATTGTAAGTTGTCTTCTGGCACACAGACAAGACGAACACAAACACCCAGTCCTGAACCCGAGGAGGTGGTTGTAACCGATGATGTTCAGCCAAGGGGGTTTGTGAAATAGGATCCATTCATTCCAGGCTAAATAGCCATCTTTATTAGTTGGTTTTTGGCATTCACTGGGATTATTTTTGCTAGCTGTTCCAAATGCACAAGGGAAAACCTTTTCCTCTTTCTTATCGCGCGTATTTTTGCTGAACTGTTCAACATATACATAGCACGGCCTAATACTTGGGCGACGATCAAGCTTGTTATACCAAGTCAACTGCCTTATTTCCAATTTGTATTTCTAGTAAGTTTATACAATTTTTTTTTTTGTAAAATCACTACAACTTTGTTTAGCGAAAATATTTTTGAGATGAACACAGTAAAGCATCAGTAAACTTGGCGTCCACAGACACGGCAACAGGTTTTGCATATTTTAAACTGTAAATCTAAGCGAAATCCGCATCGTTATAAAATATAATAAGTTTAGGTGTTAGTAAATACATTTTATACATATGTGCACATGTATGTACGTCGTAGATGGTAACATAGTTAAAGCTTTCTGTTCAAAATACGCTTAAATCGTTTACTTGATAGGATATATGTAGGCAAATCGCTCGAGTAAATTCACAAGTATTTTGCTGTTTCAAAACTGCACTGTGAAACAAGAATTTTTACATTTGAATCAGTACGGTTATAAAGCAAAATTACGTGTAATATTACAATATGTGGCAGTATTTCTACACGAACATTCAAAAATGTAATTTTACATCAACTTTCTAGTAAATTTGTGTATACATTTGTGTTTTTTAATCAAAGATATGTACATATTTTAGATTAGCGAGAACAATTGTGTATAATTACAATTACTGTAATTGTATTCCGTAATTACACGCACAAAAATGTAAAAGTACCAGCTATTTGTACGTGTATTTTTACAAATTTTTTTACAGTGAATAACATTCACGCACATACAATTACGCAGTATCAATCGCATATTGCCCGGAAAGCTGGAGCACTGACCGAATATCAACAGGCTAATGTTCGCAGTATTATATTATACCGCTCTATTAAGTCCTCAAAAATTCGTGTGACTTACGCTAAACAAGCTGCATTATCGAAAAAAACAATTGGCTGTTTGACCATCATTCGATGTGCCATGTTCTTCTTTGACGGTATCAATAATAAGACTCACATTTTGTCGGAAATCAGACCTAACAGATCTCTTCTTTTCCCCAACTAGACCTTTTGATACGTTTTCCACATGCCATCACCGAACATCTAATCGATAACTCACATGAAGCAACCGCTCGAGTAACCGTCTGTAAGCATTAAGTATTGATTGTCCGTACTTTGAAACTTGTTCGTCAACTGGGACGATATTCTCAGATGCACAAACTCGAAATGGCGGTAAGCAGACTACCGAGTACTCACAATCCCAGGCAAGTCGCTACTTTCGCTCGACAGAATCGTGTGTTGTCCTAGTCAAGACAACGGAAATCTTGTCGTATCCTCCCGGCCTGCCGACAGGGTTACTCGGGTGAAGACTACTGCTGAATGCTGGGAAATATTGTCGCACACCAACGCCGGCATATTTGTATCGCTTCAACTGAAGGTTACATAAATAATAAATTCTGTGGTTTGTGTTGTTCTTGAGACCAAACGAAACGTGTTCTAATTTAACCATTTACGATTAAAATATGTGAAGTGCTGTTTGTAACCTTTAAAGTGGCAGTTTTTTTATTTAGTGAGATACGAAAATCATACTTTCGCTGACGTGTAAATAATGTTACTCTATCCACCGTTAGAGAGTATCACGCGTCGGGGAGGAGCAGCAACGACCCTAGTGGTGACTCGGCCAACTACAGCAACAAGAAACCTTGCCTGCTACGTTTAAAACTTACGTTTTTATAGTTTGTTTTATACTATTTGCTACTCGTAATGAAATGTGAACTTGAAAAAATATCTCTGTAGCTATTTTGTTTCCTCAACGATACCAATAACATATAATCATTACATTATTTTGCGAGTTAAACATTTGCTTTAAATAAATAGTTTTTAACGACACGCAACATTAAAACTATTATTGCAATTGTTAACGTAATTAGCGTGTCTACTGTGCAGCAAATGTTTACATCATTTGTTAATTGCGAAAAACCTTTCGTGTACCAAACAATTCAAATTTTAAAACAAATCTCAGCCACGCCATGTTCTTTTTCATTTTGTGGCTCGGACGCACTTCATCACGTAATAATCGACTGCTTCTTATTGGCCATCATTTGAAGCCTCGTGTTCGAGGTGTCTGAAAATGGTCGTTCTCGAGACGAAAATCGGAAACTCCAGACAACTGACTACTAATTCCAGCCGATTTTAGAATTGTACAAACACGCTCACAGGCTGCAAACCATCATTACTCACGCTTACAGACTACTTCGAGCATGATTCCTAGAATAGAGCCCCCGGTCTCTACTCAATGCTGTCAATAACATTCATGGTCTTCTGGTGTGCCCCGCACAAATTGCAGCGATGACTTGATGCGGTCCCGGCTACAGCTGGACTCACTTTTCCATCAACCATTGTCATCACCGTTTTGTGTGTGACATAAAACTTTTCATGGTCTGGTAGTGAAATTTCTGAACGAAGAAAGTGACTTCAATTGTTTGATTACATGTTCATGTTGTTTTAATAGTTTCTACAGATTCTTTTTTATATTCCATCATAATTGGACGACAAAATCTAGTTGATGATGGTAACGAATTTTGCCAAATAATTACTTCCTTCCCTGTATCAGTGTCATTCAGAATATCTGAAGAGGCACAACACTTCTCATAAGTAAAATACAGTCTTCAAAAACATTTACCTCTGTCACTTTTTCTTTGTATACTGATTGCTTGCTACCATCAAATACCCACTTAGATATTGAAACAACGTTTCTCACTGGCCAAGTAATTGCAATAATCACATCAGTCTGAAGGGATGAAATGCGTGCAGAAGTGAGATTCGTAGGCTCCTGTAATGCAATTTATACTTTCTGCCCTGCAACGATGACGTTTTTGGTTAACATTCTTCTTTTGCCCTTTTGATCTGCGCCTCTTTCCTTGCCCTGACTTCGTACGGTCTTATATGAGCTACGAGATAAATCCGTTTATACAATCACAGACAAGGCTTCCTGGGGAGTGTATGGTGTAATTGCAGATGTCCACGTTTAAACAATTTTGATGCACGTGTTGGTGTTGTGTGTAGTTCTTCATTCAATAGTATAATTTCGCTTTTCTTGCCATCTGAATGAAGTGTCATACAAGTAGAGAAGGCGAGGGCTGCAGTCGAAGTAGTGGCTCTGAGGTCTTCTTTTATTCGTCTCTTGTTACGTTTTGAGCTGTTTTTCAAATCGCTTGTAAGACGACCACCTGCAAGCAAACAAAAAGTTAACAAACTACCTTACTTTTCTCCAGTTTGTTTGTGTTACATGTGATGCGCTTTAACACTGTCAATCGTAAAGCTTTTTTAATGTGGGCTTATTTATAATATGTTCTTGAATTAAATGCAAATAAGGTATCAGGCTATAACACTGGCACTATATTTACCAGCAAAAGATAAATTAGCAACTTTGTGTGATAACATGCTTCATAATTGCGAGCATCTGAATTTATTTTACTATTAAAATGAAATTAACTCATTATTACTGTCATCTTACGCATGTTTTGGTTTAAGACATATGTATGGTACTTAAAAAAAAGTATTGAACATGAAATCCTTTGTAGTAACTTCTAAAAATTATAAGTTTATCAAATACAGGAAATCTTAAAAAGCCGAAATTTTTGAATAAACAACATCTGAAGTTTTCTACACAGAATGTAATGATCTGATTGTGTAACGCAAAAGTACAAATTTTCGTTGAAATCGGATGAGTAATCCTGAAGATACAAAATATGCTTTACACAACCATTTTAAATCTGCCTTTTTAACACGCTTTTATAAGCTTCAGTTGTATCTATGTATGTATGTAACGGAATCTTTAAACATAATTTCCACCTATTTAGCGGCCTCCGAATAAATAAAAAATTTGCAAACTTATCAAGTACCGATGACAATACAATAATTTAAAAAAATTATCTTAGTATCCTGGCCAGGATCACCAGGATAAAATAAAATGTGTTTTCACGAAATTATCGATAGCTCTTCAGCCTGACGAGATATTTTTATTAATTTTACTTTAAAACATTCTCTTAGCAAACACATATTCCATATTTTTTCAATTTTTCGAAATTCGGAAATTAAGGGGGTGCAAAGCCGTTTAATGTGTTTTCAAAAACTCCTCTGTTTCTCCTAAACCATTTAAGATATCAAAGCAATTTTATCTTAAAAATAAAGATTACATAAATACCTAATAAGTTATTTCAGGATATTTCAAAATTTATCCTTGAAAGATGGTAAAAAAAAATAAAACGTGTTAGCGTCTAATCAACCGTATCAACTAAACTATGTAAGATATTGAGATGTTTTTTTTGCCTTACCAAGAAGTTTACGTAAATAATTAAAAAGTAATTTAAGGATTTTTCAATATTTGTTCTTGAAAGCCGGCAAAAAAAAAATAAAACGTGTTTCCAATTAATTATCCGTATCTGCCAAACAATTGAGATATGGAGATTATTTTTTTCGATAAGAACGACGCTTATGTACATATCTAAATAGTAAATTCAGGATTTTATGAGATTCGAAAATGAAGGATTTGAAAATCAGTAAAATGTTACAGTCTCTCAAAACGTGAGAATTACCTTGGACATATAATTCAAACGGTATTTCTTTTTGCCCTCTCATTAAAACGCTTTTATTATTTTATCTTTGGACAAAATTTCCACATACTTGGAGACGTCCGAATAAATTTAAAATTTGCTCACTTATCAAGGACCGATGACAATACAATAATTTCATAACTTTATCCTTGTATCCTGACTAGGATCACCAGGATAAAATAAAAATAATAAAATTAAGTAATTTCCACCATCTTGGAGACTCCCCATTAACTTGAGCTATTACACACATATCGAGAAAAGGTGATAATACAATAATTGTATAATGTTATCTTAGTATCCTGACCAGCAACACAATGATAAAATAAAATTATTTTATCAAAGGATGGAATCTTTCAACGTAATTGGTACCAACCCTGACGTCCGATTAACTTGAAAATTTGCACACATGTCGAGAAACAAAGACAATTCAATAACTTCGTTTGATTCAACCAGTTTTCACGTAGCTGGTGTAGTGTAGTGTAGAGCAGTGCAGTATACCACATATTACCATGCTGTTGTAGAAACGGCAACAGTTTCGAATCAGACGATATTTTTGCAGGACAGTGTAGATTGCTTGCTGGGTAAATCAGCTGATATGCAAACACAATAATGTGTGGACGCTAATGACTCCGTTGTCGATGTGCCCCCTCAAAACTACTCACTCACGATAATGTGTGTACCATAACCTCAATATATACAGGATTTATAGCAAACTATATAAAACACAGAATAATTCATGTTGATAGGCGTTAGTGTACGTCTACGTCTTTGTATTTTCCTATCTCAAAGTCGTCAATTTGGCGGAATTGCATAAAAAATAAATACTTATAGTATTAGTTATTCTGTGGTGGCATTTTCCAAATTGCTATGTGTTATAAAATGTATGTGATTTGATTCCATCAAAAATATTTGTTATTTTGATGTTGTCTTAATTATAAAATATTATTTAAACATTCGCAATTGCATTCGTCTCACAAAAACCAATGTATGGATAGTTTACCTTGAGTTATAACTTTGCTCTCAGGTTAGGTACAACATAATTCACTTATGAAAGCACTTTAACCTTCATTTTATCATATAAACAACCTGGGATAAATATTTCAAACGGAACTATTTTTAAACTTCGAGCACTTTAACGATCAATCGAACTTAAGCGTAAACAATAATTAATAGTTTAAAAAAATTAAATACACGCTTTATTAGAAAACCACACTAAAAATTACAAAATAATTTCATTAAGTTTAAAATAAGAATAGAGTAATTATCAAAAAATACATTCTATCGTATAAAAGCGTAGGGTGCTTTTCTCATACATATGAAGTCATGATATTGTTCACAGCATTTTGATTGTGCCACATTTCCTCCCGTGGCGGCTCAACGGTATTGCGTACCATAATTTTCTGCAACACATCTTCCCAGTTTTGCTAGATAATGGACCACTAGCCATCAGGTTCAACAAATGGTTTCTGCATGACTCCCTCTCAGCCGTCCTCGGTCACGATTGATTGCTTTGAAGGTTCCGTGTTTTCTAAGACGGCGATGGATTGCTTCAAATGTACGTCTATCCGGACACCGTCGTTGTAAGAAGCGTGCAAGACACAAACTCTGCGCGGCGCTGCCGTTACCATTTGCCAACTCATACACGAATTGTTCATCAGCAAACTCAGCATTGGAATAATCAATATTGATCCTATTCCTGCAGCGATGCACTCGTGATACTTGATTCACCTCGATGCTAGAGCGGGAAATGTGTACGTCCAATTCAACGGGTCGTACGACTCATCTGGTATTGGCCTGCCTACAGCTGCGTTGTCGCTCCACAGCAATATGATCCTGCCCGCGCGCTGACAGCCATACGTCATGTATTGCGAACTGTAGCTCAGAAAAGCTGCGTTTTCGGACATATGTCCACACAACATATCCTGTTCTACATGTGAGGGTTGTTTCCCCAGAATATTTATTGGCTTGGATTTATGCAACATAATGTATACAGTTTCAGGTTCATGTGGCTTAGTATACCTACATTACACAGATAGGAATGAGAAATTTACCAGAATTAAGGAATACAAGATTACAAACGTGAAAACTTACTAACCAGTAAAATATTAGTATTCATCCATCACTAAACATGAAGTGGATTTGACCAATGCCTGACCGTAGCCAACATCTAAAATTACAGAACGATAAGCATACGAGAAGCCATTAATTTCATTAAGGGTCCTTTACAACATAAACAGAGATGATGTATATAAACTAAGTAAAACCTGACCACCCATTCTTCAGAAACCTTAGCAGAACGCAATCTATTTTCTTAGGTCCAGCATTGGTCAAAACATCAAAAATTCCAGATAGCTCAAATGTGATTTGATGTTAAAGGAGCTATTTAAGGCATGCCTTCCTGTCGTCGGATACCTGGCCAGCCAACCACATACAAGGTCTCCGGATACTTCCTATTAATGAGTCTCCTTTGCATATGTTCACTGAAATGTACGGCAAAAACGTTGGTCCTTGCCACCGTGAAGATTGAGCTATAGCTCAGAAGTTGAGCTTGTCAACTAGGCAGAAGCCGAAATAGCCTGGGAAATTATATTACGTATTCTTACGTACGTACGCCATTAGTATTAAAATAAATTGACATTTTGATTGTGCCTGTAGGTTTCGAGCAACGTCGACGATTTATGATAAAAAATTTCACCCTTTTCCACTCTTGTCAAAATTAAAAATATTTCCTTTTATTACCTTTCGGATATTTACGTGATCAACACAATGAAGCGCAAAACATATTTTATATTTCGACAGGTTTGGTACAAATGGAGGAAGCTGAAAACATTTAACGAATCTCGATAATCCTAAATAAATGTATACCTTTGTGTTCCATTGAAGTGAAACCACGCCTTTTGCTCTAAGTGGTCTAGATATAAAGACGACTGTGCAACAAATAATTTTCATCATATTTTAATTAACTTGGGACACTAAATTAAAAAAAATCGCTTTTCAAATATTTAGGAAAATATAATTTAAATGAAAAACTTACGTCGATATCTAAAAGTTTAACGAGTTGGATGTACACGATGAGTAAGGAGATATGCAATTTACTTCGTTAGGACGTTATTTGAAAATTTTCAGTTAGGACATTTCAACACCAGGATGCCGTTCTTAAGGCACCCGCCTGCTGTCCGTGTGTTTGTGTGAGTGAGCCACGGCACCAAGGGCGATGTTTACCAGCTCATCTGATGCGTTATCGCCTCTTTACTGAACAATAATATTTGTAAACTTACCACAACGATACATACGATTGTTAAAAAATAATGAATGGTAAAAATGTGTTCCATATATATTATTGGTATAATTCCTATACATTTTTAGGAAACGGTTAATTGTATAATGGTGTTACAGGACTTCCATAGTAACAAAATTTAACATTTGTTCTATTAGAAACTGAAATATGTCAAGTGTAACAGACCGTGTACAGTTTCATAATTTCGATTGTTGTTCAGCAAGTTTTTCATTACAGTATACCGCAAGACACTGAAACTGCGTGCAGTGTATCTGGGTGGTCACTCGCATGTATGACATTTCAGCGGTCACCCCATCCTTTTATTGGAGAAAAGTTTGCGACATAGTCCATTGTTTAATTGTAGAGTGGTTCAGTACGAATACCGAGAAATGTTTAGATATGTAACAGGTTGAAAAAAAGAACATTCTAGCCATTTTGAAGGGCTCAGAAATGTTTTATTAATTTATTTTTACGTGATAGTGAGGCTTTAAAACTACATTTCCGTCATTGTTTGAGATACAATTTCCTTTCGTACGTAGACATAATGGATAGGGTACGTGTGGTAATGAAAACAAATTTAAGAGCACATTGCAACACACTTTAATCGAGAGGTATGCGGCGCCCTGAAAGGCAGGAATCACTTGTAAAGATTACGTAGAAATTACGAACTTCCTTCAATTATACCGAACTTTGTGACACTCAGCGATGATGTATTAATATGCCAAACATTTTAGTCGCTTTAACATGAAACGACATATATAACTGCATTCTATACTTGATAAAACGGGGATTAGCACCCTATTATATTTGTGTAAAAAGGGGCTTCGTTAACCGATGAGTTATTTAATCTTCACTGGCTATGTATAAATGCTACAAACGTAAAAAATTTACCTCTCATTTGCGAGAAAACATATCTTCAAGATTTCCTTATCCACCTATAATACTAATAGATAAACTACTACGTACAATACTTTAAAAAATTTTTCTTTCGACAGTAAACATTTTGTTTGGATATAAGCAACTGCAAATAAGTTTTTTAAAATAGATGTCATATTATCAAACATATTATAACTGTTAAAATATATCACTATAGGTTTAGTTGAAACATTTTAAAAACAAGCTTTGCGTTAAAAAATTTCCTCAAATAAAATAACACTTTTACTTTACACATTAAACAAACATTATCTTCGCGTCAAAGCTTCTTCGTAGTGGCTCATAATGGAACAACATTTGTGTCGTGTCTTATAACGGGTTGTTAGAGTGGAACGATCCGATTTGTTGCATACGCTAGGAATGTGAGAGGTTTGCCATTACAACATTTTAGGAATGTATTTTCATCCAAAAAAATTCTTGGTAAGTATGAAACTATTTACAGTGTTTTAATATAAATAAGTCTACGAATGAGCGACTGTAACACGGTGCGAGTGTGTGTTGACGACGAGCCTTCGAGGAACGGTGGTTAGCAGGGATGTAGCCAGAAGGAAGGTTTTCCACGGGGTGCAGACCCCATTACATTATGAAAACTGCTTCTGCACATTGAAAATCCAAATTTACGAAGGGTAGGACTCCATGCCCCCCGCATTATGAGGGGTGGAATCTGTGTTACTTTACTACACACCCAGGTTCGTGACATCCCCTTCTCTAAACACAGCTCCTAGCTACGGTCCTGCGGTGGGTGTGCGCGCCTCTAGATGACATGGGGAGGTGGGAGGGGTGTACATGGCATGGCGCAGGCGCTAGGGTCGCGCAGACGCGGCAGGTTGGCGGGAACATGACAGCAGATATAGCGGCTCGCAGGGACGCTGTGCGCGTCGGGACGCCTCTGGGTGTAGTTCGGCGCCGCGAGGCGAACACACGTGAACATCTACGTCGCGTCTCTGAGACTTCGCTCGTGTGACGTCACATCGAACCAGCGCCGGAACACACGGACACACTACTAGACAAGAGATGGAGCCTCTTGCCAAGAATATGTTACGAGTTTACGTAGTGTGCTCACTGCTGGCTGGTGAGTACTAGCGCAAATAACACACTTACCTACTGTATGTATATAAGTCTCGAGCTATTCTTATATGTATTGGAAAATGAACTTTAACTTCTGTATAGTAGGCTTCAACTTAGAAATATTGCTATAATACTATTCATAGTATTTTTCTCTCTATTAATTCCTAAATTGTAAATATCCCCAAGCTGTTATTGACGATGGTTAAGCGTGAATGTTCGTATCAGAAAAAAATAACAATATACTTTAAAAACACAATTTTTTACGACAGTATAATGTCTGTCGCTGCACGGAAATTTTTGTTAAAAAATTAGTGTTTGTTCCTGCAAAGTAATTTTTCTGGGATATATTTTTACAGCAAAGGAACTATTTATTTAAAGGTTTCACTAACAGTAACATAAAATGTATTACGTTTAAGACAGTTTGTTTAGAAATCTTTATGTTGAAGTTGGTATTTTCTACACAATCTTCATATTTAAATTTTTATTGTTGTTGCTACAAAGAAACATCATCTACAAGGAAAACATTTTAAACAAGAAATTTAGTAGCCTCCAGCACAAGTTTCCAATATTTATTATTTTTTTGTGAGTTAAGACTTCTTTACCGCAAGCTAAAAGTCATGAAAAACAATGTTTTTGTTGTGACAAAAATTGTTAGTGTTGGAAACTTGAAACGCAAATTTTATCTCATTTTTTCGTGCAGCAATTGCTCAATAGTATGAGCGAATGTCTCCGCCTGTTAAAGTGTAATGTAAACCTATTTTATTGGGCAGTGGAATTATTCACTCTGTTTGTCAGCATAATTTGTTATTTTGCATGATTATTACATGTGAGTATCCTGGCGAAAGATAACAAAACATATGAAACCTTCATACGCTGGCGTTTGCTTCGTAATAATAGTATTAAATGCTACAGAATTTTCTTAAGTTCAGCTGCATTCGGTTCTGTTCAACGCCATATGTTTGTCATTGTTTTTGTTATTACTGCACTTATGTACTTCCCTACTCCAATTTCTTGCGAGATTTTCCTTTACTAGGTTTGAGGTCTCTTTTAACCAGCTGTAGTCCACAACACTCAAATACAGGTACAGCAGTGAAGATAATTTGGTGCAACTATAGCGTTCAAGATAATGACCCCTAATATTTATACGAAAAAAATATATAAACAATAATAAATAAGGTTTCATTCGGTTTTTTCTTAACTGTGACAATAATATGGCAGGATTCGGCGCAAAAGAGGAAATCGAACTTAATACCTGTTTAATTGTACTTGCCGTTAAGAAATTTAACTATAATAACGGTAAACAAGTGAGTCGTGGAATATAAATGTGCTTGTACCACTTTGTGGAGAAAATTATGGACTTGTTTTCTAAAGAAAGACGTACTTAAAAGTTTCATGGTTTTTTAAACGTTACAGTTGATATGCCTTATTAGCATAAGGCAGATAAAATAATGTAACATACATGTTATAAATGTGGACTCTTTTGGAGTTACGTTATATTAATGCAATATTATGTTGGGGGAAGTAGTTTGAATCACGTGTTGCAAGTGTAAATTGCATTTTTGGAACCCTTCTGATAAAAACTTCTAAAATCCAGGTAATCTTTGAGAACAGAATTAAGTCACGGCAGACGTCAAACCGAAAAATAACATGTGTTTTAAGAGTTTTATTTCTTCGCGTGCATCGCACTCAACCGAATGCAACAGTCAATATGAACAGTTCATACTTTGTAGTGAATAAAGTAAAGAGGAAATCATAACATTAGTTCCTTATTTACCGTTAAAAGGCCTGCCTAACACAACTATTTAAATATATTCAGGTTCAACAGGGTATTGTACTTTGGATTGCAATTGATATTTCACTCATTTCTCATTGAAAATTATATTATTTAACACAATAAAAATTGAAATAATTGTTCTGTGTTTTCATTCATTAGAAAATTCGCAGATAACTTGTTCGACAAATTAGTAGAATTTAACAGCAATAAGTAAGTTTAATGTCTGGTGTAGTGACGTATATTTAAACAAGAGTCGAAGAATTGATGTACTGTTCTAAATTAGTTAAACACTAGCCGAAATACATTTACCGTTTTCGCACATGCACTAAATGCAGCCGTCAAGATAAATATTGATAATTTGACCTCACAATTGATTACGTGTTGCTGGAGTGTTCGATATTACAGTTACCAGCAACTGATACAGAGAAGCCCTTATTTACATTTATTTCTCATATAATTATCAATGTTATTTAGTTTTCACCTTAATTTTTTATAGGTTTGAACTATACTGTATGTAAGCTAAAATTTGTTTTGACCGCTGTATTAAGATCAACACTGTGGATTAGAAATAACTATTTCCTAAATTCTGATGGTATGAAATATAGGCCATACTCAATCTCTAATATATTTGTGTATAATAATTAACAATTTCTTCTGCGTTTCATAACCTAACAATGATACGAAAAGTACTTCAATCCTCGTATATATTTTAAGACTTCGTATTTTACCTGCGACTTCTTTAATAGGGGTATCTGAATCCTCGACATGAGTACGTTTACAAATATACGAAAAACGCACACACGTAAAACATTGTACATGCGAAATTATAAATACGAATTGTTAGGTTGTCAAATACACAAACTGTAAGAAATGTGTGGTTTTAATTGCAAAAATTATTGATAAATGTCAGCGAAAAGGCTGAAAAATGTTAACACTGAAAGAAAAATATTTATTCGTTTCGTGATCAAATTAGTTGAAGAACAGAATCGCAATAAAAAGTAAAACACTGTAACAACTCCACAGTATGTTTTCCGCAGTAATTAAACAACAGAGCGAAGAACTATCACAAATACTTTTGGTAGGTAACGTCGAGAAAAAATAATTTAATTACTTTAATTTTTCTCTGCGCTGCAAAAATAGAAACGATCGAAGCTAATTAAAAATGAATCTTCATTACGTATCTATTTCATAATAGATTGCGTCTTAATTGAACAACGCAGGTTATGTTTATTGTCATATCACATTGCTGAAAGTATTTTGCGGAAAATGTAAAAATAGAGCATAAAAATTTTATTAAAAAATTATACTGTACGTCATTGCTTATATGCCGGCTAAAGTCACTTTCACATTGCACTATATAAGAATATGTTTGGATATTTTTGAAAAGAAATTAAGAAAAAATATTCTTTAATGGATGCTTGTTGATTAGGTTTACTAAATAAAGAAAATAATTTAAAAATACGGTTTAAAACATGTTATAAATTAAATGTGATCAATATATTGTCTAGTAACAAGTGTTTTATGCTATTCGTTTACTACGATAAAATATTTATCACGTTTGCAGAGTTTTCTTTTATTTTAAACTAGTGTAGGATTGTATCATTAGAAAAGATGAAACCGGAAAATTAGTAAATTTCCTTTTCAATTAAGAAATGTAAATAATTGTATTAACTTCAATTATGTTATTTTATTATAATAATCTGAGCAGTCAAATCGCTAATATAAAATTGTCATGAACGTTTTAGCTTAAATTGAGAATAATACTTAGATAATACAAGGTTATTAAGTTAATAATAATTAGCAGTTGCCTATTTATTCAGTGCGTGTATTTGGTAATCTAACAAACATACTAATTTTGTCTTACGAATTACATAACATTCCACATACAGTTCAATTACGTTAAGCACTGAGGGAGGAAGAAATAATTAATGCTATACAGTTACAAACTGTTTAGGTAAATACTCAATTGTTTTAGATACGTTGACCATCCCACATTAAGCATGATTCCCGGGATGTACTTTTGTAACGTTCACGGCGATCGTAATGTTATTCGATGTGTAATTCCAGTATAATTTTTGTGAAGACGGGATTGTGACGTCAAAATTGAGCATATAGGCAGTTTTCAAGGCGTGTGGTGTAACTTTTGTATTCATTTCGGGTTTGTCGGTGTGAATAATTCTGATTTCGCCAATTGTTAAATATTTGAAAACCCTTGGCTGGCCTGGTCTGGTTAGCAGAGTGTTCAGGTGGTTTAGCTTGCTAAAGCATGCCTTAAAAACCATGGTAAGCATTAAATAATGTTTTCTCTTGTACTACATACACGTAGCCCTTTCAAAAATAATTGTAAATCCACACTGAAAGTTTAACACACTGAAATGTCTGAGTCATTGCAAGATGCTGTATTGTCCAACAATTGCTATGACGATTCTGAAACAGATAATAAATTAGGTGGACCATCAATAGGAGTAAATTTTTTACGTTCATTACTGAATAATAGTCTATAACTTTAATGACATTAAAATTTAAAATAAAACGACAATGTGCTGACTTCTTTTCGTTATGATACCTATAAGAGTTCAGAGATTTAACGTTTGAAGAAGGCCGAGACAGTTTGTCTCAAAGTAAATATATTGCATTTCGCTGGAATGGGTAAATAATTAGTCGGCAAGTAACTAGCGTAAACTTCTTGTGAAAATGAAAGTCATCTGCATTTATTCATAGCATTCTTCAATATCTGCCTCCTACAGCTTTTCGCATTTAAAAACTGGTTGCGGATATATTTCTTCCTCATACAATGCTTGCTGTAATGTAATTTTAAGACAGATTGACAATTTCACTGGATGGCTTACGTTAAATTTTTTTACACTGGGCTTTAGTTGTCATGTAGTTGCCAAATGACTCGAAAAATAATTATAAGTTGAATGGTACACAAAGTTGCCCCTGTTTAGGGCTATAGTAAAATAATAAAATATTTTGTTCTAACCAGGAATTTTCTGTGCTTTTAAAGCATTATAAATTGCACACCATGTATAAGGATAGTAAATTTTATTTTAATTCGAAGAATGTATTATTTTATTTATGCACATTGCAATATTTATTTACGTCGCGTCGTCGTATTGTCTGGTACAAAATAAATATAACTAGCACGTCAGAATAATTATACCATTATGTAACACTTATATTAGACAAAACATCATTACAATAATTATGCACTATGAACATATTCAACATGGCTTAACATCTTTTTATCACCAACAGTACCATCCAACTTAGTGTACAACCAAACTTCATCTCCCAATTCACATTTCATTGTATTCTAATTGAACAATACTGGAGCTTGATTAATATTTATTACAGCATTACTATTGACCTTATTCTAAGTAATACTAAATGTTTTCCAACATTTTAAATTATGCATATCAAAATCATTTATTTAAATATTACTTCTATTACTTATACCTGTTACTTTATTATAAAAAGCTTAAGGTTTAAATGTATTACTGGTGACTTAATACTGAGACAAGGCTTATACGAATCATCTTGTTGCCCATGCACATAAAACTAGAAAAATGAGGTACAACAGAAGGAGATACGGAAGACGTTACTAGCCCAAGAAAGATTTCAAGACTTTATTGAGTTTGTATAAGGATCTTCACTGCAGTAACGGTACAGCTATTTTGAATGTTGAAGCATTTAGTTTTGAAGAATGTAGTGTGTTGTTAGTGCTGTATATAATTGCATTTAGAGGTATTATGGCTTAAAGTGGTAGTGATATGTATCAAATTGCTTTTTATAAGAAAGGGCGTTTAGCCATGTTGAATATATTCATAGTGCATAAATATTGTAACTATGCTTTGTCTAATAAAAGTGTTACGTATTGGTATATATATGTTAAACTGTGTTTCTTGGCGGTATGTGATCGAAACCCAATTCTTATCCTAACCGTAAGGCCGTCCAAGGATAAGAACGACATACCCGTGTTTCGATCTTCATGCATCTCTTCAGGTAAGGGCAGGTTGCAGATTTCAGCAACCACCTTACGACACGGTTTACAGATTTTCGTAAACTTAGAGGTTAGCGTGAATGGTATATATATATATATATATATTTTTTTTTTTTTAATTTATCAAAATCTGCGTAGTCCCGGCCCAAGAGCGACCAACTTTAGCGTGTTTCTTAAATAATCATCAGATTTTATAAGGCAACAAACTTAATATGGGTACTCAAAAATATTAGGATAACATTTAAAATGAGTCTGAAGAACTCACGATATTAATAAAACCTTTCAATAAAATCGCATCAAACTGATATCAGGTGACGTTAGAGTCCCGTGTTTCAATGTGCGATTCGCATGTTTCTTACGCTCGACCCATCGATCAGGTGGCTGATTATTGAAACCTTTCCTGACATGAGGGGGTTTCAGCGGCGTTGCTCAGCCCATTTTGAGAAACGGGTTTTTAGAAAGTCCATGAAGTAATTGTGGAAAAATCAAATCAACAAACATAGTAAGATAAGTTATGCTATTCCAATAACAGTGTTTTCCTAAATTATATCCTAACACCTTCCTTCGGAAGACGACGAAAAACATACACGCTCCAGAGATTTTCTCCCAAACTTGCGCATGGTAGTTGTCTGTTGTGATCTTCATAGTCGTATGTATCACAGATGCATTTTTCCACTAATGGAAATGTGGTCTCGTCGCTGAACACTAAGCGAGAAAAATTAATGTTATAAACGCTGATTGTTAATAAGATAAATATATTTTGGGTGGTTATTCCTAACGACAAAATATGACGAAAATATACAGGACATACGGCCTAAAGTTATTATTAAGGTAGGTACGCATCCATGAGGTGAGAGCTTTGGGATTGCCTTTGTGTACGGAAACAAGAAAATACGTGGTGTTAAGGATACATTTTTTGTTTACAGTTTATGTGAACAAAGCTGTTAAAAGTGTTTGCATTTGTGTAAAATCATCCTTCTAATGTTAAGAAATTGGTATATACGTCATTGAAATTGTTCAGAAAGTTGTAACTATGATTTTTAATAGTAATTTTTAGAGATTAAGAAAGAGAAAGTGGACAGAAACAAAAAGTCCGCATTTGTTTGACAATCTAAGGGTTCTCGTTGAAATTAATGTTTGTAATATTTTCGAAAGTGTTTTAATAACGCCTGTCGCTATGCAACCTGTGGAACGTACTCTAGACGGTTTGCCTACTACACTGGTGCAGCGATCTGTACTTTCGATCAGTTCGCATTTAAGGTGTGGCAAATATCACACAATCACCGAGTTACAACTGGAAAATATTTTCAATTACAATGACACCATTAACAAAAATACGAACGCAACATTATAATTACAGAACTTTGTTATACATATATTATGATCTTAGAACTGCAATTTACACGTTATTATGTTCACAGATCATGTTAATTACGTTAACAGGCGTCCGGGAATGTAGATGCATAGCTGGCAGTGTTGTAGAAAGGATTGTCAAGTTCTACTCAGCAGACTCTGTGTGCTCTGACTAAAGTTTATTAATTTTTATTTTTTTTTTTACTTTTTTAGATATGGTTTAGTGTACTGTAATAATGTTCAGAAAATCGTTAGGCAATAGCACGTACTGAACTTAACGTAGGCTCCGAATTACTCGATTACCTGAATTGGTGTATTTTAGTTGTCTACTAGGCTTTGGGCTAGAACAACCGACACACCATGAGCGAGATGCAATAGCGAACGGCCGCCAAGGATACTTGAATTAAATTGCAGACGTGCATCATTTGCGCTGAAAGTTCCTGCAATTCGTTCCGCTGGGGTTTCGTTCACGAGGCACTTTTATCACTAAGCAAAACTAATTAAATGAAATTCATTCTGAAAACACAAATAATGTAGGGTCGAACCTGACAATCGGTTCTAGGAAACTGCCAGTTGTGTGTTGACGTCCTAGGCCACCTCTTTAAGAAACAATGTGAAACACTACCTACGAACGTTAATAACGTACCACTGTCAGTTTTAAGACCAGTTCATCTAATAGACTTCTTTAACTTGCAATGTTAGTACGAATTTTTACAAAGAATATGTCATTATTATTATTCACATTGCTTTCCAGTTCTCACTCGGTGAATTTGTGATATTTGAGTCAATTTACACGGTCTGGATGTTAACTGAAGGAATGTGCAGAGTACTGCTCCAGTGTAGTATACAAACCGCCTAGCGTATGTTACACAGGTTGCGTAGCGACAGGCGTTATTAATTAACGTATGAAAAGACTACAAAATGAATTTCAACGAGAACCAGTGCCGTAAAAGTGTCACACAAATGTGCCTTTTTTCTGTACACCTTTTTTTTCTTTAATTTATAAAAAAACGTTTATTAAAATATATTGTTAAAAATTTTTGAAAAATTACAATAAAGCCTTCGCCGATTCTATTGACGTTGGATGAATTATTTTACAAAATGCAAACGAATGCTTTAAACAGCTTCATTCACAGCGTAATTTGAACAAAGGTGTAATTTAGAGAGAAAATTTTGATTTAGTTTGGAACATAGTTTCAGGTCTGGACACTCGTCATGGCCTTATAGTTTCAGGCCTAGACACTCTTGACCTCCTTGTTGACTGATAGTTGATAATATTATCGCTAGGTCGCTGATTTGAAAGGGTTCGGAGTCAAGAGTAGTGAAGATAGGCTTTATTAAAAATCACTTATTTGGAATCAATTCGTGGTTGCCTTAGTTGCCGTAAGTGGTAAATTCAATTAATGCTCCTTTTATCATTGGAAAACACAAGTAAAGATAAAAATATACAGAATATTAAGTTTTTGTAACACGTTGTTAATATTTTACCGAAAATTTTCCATTTAATATGTGTACGTGTAAAAATTCGACATCTTCGGCACAAGCGGCAATATTATCAACTAGCAGTCAATTGAGGGGGCCATACATAATATGTTGGCAAAATAGCGAGTGTCCAGATCTGTTCTTTTACGGTCGTGGTTTTGAAAATTTATCATTCGTTGGCAATGAGGAAGTGTGACTAATCCACCATTAGAGTTCTAACCACGGTCGTAGAAGTACAGGTTTGAATCGCCGATCTATCAATGTATTTTTCTTGACCCCCTTGTTGTTTGACTGCAGTTCATCAAGTTGCCGAAAGTGTTGTGCGTCTTTGGCGCTGCAATCAGGGTGGTCAGGCTCAATCTCCGCCCACTTTTTTCCATTGTTTTCATTATAAGGTAAATAAAGATTGCTGGAGCCACGCTTTAGGATTATGAGCGAAGGAAGCATTAAATAAATAGTTTTAAAAAATACGTTTTGATAAATTGTTTATCTTTAAAACGTAAACACTGATAAGAAGTGGGAGGGAAATGGGCGGAGTTTGAGCCCGACCACCCTGATTGCAGCGCCAAAAACGCACAACACTCTCGGTAACTTGGCGAACTGCAGCCAAACAACAAGGGGGTTAAGTTTCCAGGCGAGTGTCCAGACCTGTTCTTCTATGGTCGTGGTTCTAACGTAGTGGCCAAAGGAAACAATAATAATGGCGTAAATATGTTGACTAATTCTCATTCTGTTAGTTCGGTTAAGACAGTTATACACAAGTCTGTGGCCTATCCCGTCAGTCTGCTACACCGCGTAGTCTTTAGCCTACTGTCTAGTAATAGATTGGAGAAGATAATTTTGAAATTAAATGGAGCTGAAAATTGTAAAATGGACAGGAATATGAAATAAAGGAGGGAAAAAATAAAAGAAGGTGCGCTGAGACTCATGCGCCTAGAGGGTCTAGGTGCATTAACGCCGTTCAAGTGTGATAAATATATAATTTTCTATTAAAATTATGTTTTGTAGACATCATAAGTAACTGCATTACACTCCCATGGAACATTTTCAGCATGCATTGTATCCCTAAAATTAAACGTCAAAGTAAACATTTGCATGTTACGTCAGCGTACAGCTAACGTAATTAACAGACTTACTGAACAGAAAAATAAATAATTGGTAGTAAAATACATAATAATTTGTGTTCGCAATAAACTATGTCTGAGACCATTAAAATTCTTTATTTCAGCATATATATTAAATACAGAGAAAAAAATGTTTTATGTTATATGACAGTTATATAATAGTACTTGGTATCTTATTTTCTTGTAAATTATGTCACTTCAGTGAAACCGTTGGTTTTCGTTAGGTATACGCAGCTGTAACATGCAAATCTTGACTTAGACCTGCCGTTGTGGGAATACTATGCATGTTTAAAACTGGCTATTAGAGAATAACGTAATAACTAATATCGTATGTAAGTGTAAACTTATCCCGCAAAAATATAAAATTATGAATGTTAGCACACTTGTACACCCTTTACCCAACCATGCTTGTAAAATAATCGTCGCCTCAAAATACTTCTGACATTCAAATGATACATGACCAGAAGTCAGCTGCAACGAAAGAACGTTTGTTGACTACGTACACAACTCTGGTTTCACGGATTCCCTGTGCTTCTTACTCAGTCAACTCGGGGTGAACTGTGTGTGCCGTACATAAACAGTCAATTGAAACTATTGGTTTCAACCACGGCCGTAGAAGAACAGGTCTGGACACTCGCCTGGAAACTTGGCCCCTTGTTGTTTGGCTGTAGTTCACTAAGTTCAAGACAATGCTATTAGTTTTTGGCGCTGTTGTTAAGGCGGTCGGCTCAAACTCCGCCCACTTCCTCCCCACTAAGATAAACAATTTATC
The DNA here is from genome assembly GCA_003012365.1 of Medauroidea extradentata. Taxonomy (NCBI): domain Eukaryota; kingdom Metazoa; phylum Arthropoda; class Insecta; order Phasmatodea; family Phasmatidae; genus Medauroidea; species Medauroidea extradentata. The sequence goes on from PNEQ01106562.1 coordinate 107,300, forward strand.
AAAACGTACTTTTATCAATTTATGAAATACTTCCTTCGTTCACAAAAATAAGGAAAGGCTCCAGCAATCTTTATTTACTTTATAAATTTAACAATGGAAAAAAGTGGACGGAGTTTGAGTCCGACCGCCCGAGAAACAGCGCCAAAAAGTACAACATTCTCGGTAACTTGACGAACTACAGCCAAACAAAGGGGTCAAGCAAAATACATTGGTAGATAGGCGAGTGTCCAGACCTGTTCTTCTACGACCGTGGTTTCAACATAAAATGCTCTCAGCAGTAGGCAGTATAGTGCCATACAATACTTCCGACCTAAATTACGATGCATGGTTATAACTCATTCACTCTTGTTGATACGGAGAAAGCGAAACGCTTTTAGTTTACGAAATTATCTCCATATCAACATTCTGAACAAGCGAGATAGATGTACCAGGGTGACATCTACCGGAAACTTTAAAAACACGAAACAAGGAACACGCAGTAAGAGTAAAATTAAGGTTCGCTGAGTATTTTAAAATATGCTGCAATGTTCTATCTTTATTCTGGTAAAAGTTACAAATTATTAAATATAATGGTAGTTTAATACGAAAAGCATAGTTTCGTGTGTAAAACAACTTCATGTATTACTAAATTAATATTAACGACATAAATAATCAAAACTATTCTTCTATTATTCAAGTATATTCAATATTATATAGAAACAGGTGTGCTAGAAAAATTAATTGAAAACGTCTATAAAAATAATGGTCTATGTCTTACTTAGGTCTAATGTGACTCAATACAATACAAACTGATATTTTACCATAAAGTAACACAAACAATTTCATACGGTGACTTCCACAGACTTCTGAGGTTAGTGAGTAAATCACAATAATTCTAACGTGCTATGCCCAGTAACAAAAATTTACAGTGCCTAGAAAGTTTAATGTTGACCAGGACTGAAACTAAATATCTACATGCACTAGTTTGAACAAGCACTGTCTGATTGCCAGCAAATATGACAGGTGAAAATGTAAATAAATCTTAATATCTAAACTAATGTTTGTGTGTTAGCTTACTCGGCTTATACAAATATTACATACAACTTTCAAACGATGTGGGAGTGGTAGTTTCATAACATAACGTTATTTTAGAAACCTCATTTTGGAGCCCTTCAAAATGACTAAAAACGGCTTTTCAGTCGAAACAATTACTCACGGGATGTGTGTGAAGCTACGATAGAAAGGTTTATTGGACATCGCTCAAAACATTCCACTGACATTAAGATGGGGTTCGCCACTGAAAGTGTCAGTCAGGCGAGTGATCAACGATATCACTGTGGGCAGTTTTAGTGTCTTGCGGTAGAGGTGATAACCTTATCAGATAATCCGTTCAACATCACCTTTGGCGCCGTGCTTCGCTCACAGCAACACACGGCCACCAGATGGGTGCCTTAAAAGTTCTATAATTTTATATTGTATTCTGTTCGCTGCTAATGAAAAATGGTCATATCTAGACCTGAATGAATGATTTGGACATGCCTAGGTTTAACGGTTAGAATACTTGCCATAGGAAATATTACGTCAACACTACGAGAAACAGAAGTTGTTTGGGCATGCCTGGTTTGGAATAAAAACACAAATTCGCTACTGATTTTGAAATGGTATAGGTATTTTTATAATGAAATTTGACGATATATTCATGTGTAACTCAGAAAACTTACATAGAAATTACGTTTAAATTATTTTCGTTTTTTTGTTCATATGTTTTGGTTATAAAGTTTTTTTCTTATTCGTTTCTAAAATGCATCGCTGTTAAAGTATTTGTTCAAAAATTCCTTGCTCTCTCTCTCTCTCTCTCTCTCTCTCTCTCTCTCTATATATATATATATATATATATATATATATATATATATATATATATATGTGTGTGTGTGTGTGTATGTGTGTGTGTGGGTGTGTAGTAGTGTAAACCACAGAACTGGTGATAGACTTATAGTTATTTACTTTAAAGAAATAATTCACAGTTTATATCCGCGACAGGAAGCTAGACGTCAGAGCTCTTGTATTATATTATTAGTAGATGATAATGGGTTTATCAGTCCGGAGGCTGGTTTGGACCTCAGGGGAATCCCTGAGGTGCGATCAGGCGAGGGTTAATCTGCAGTAGTTGAACACTGCAGTTATCCGGACAGTGTCTAGGGGAGAGAACAACAACGAGTCCTTACACATAACTGTAAATGTTCTCCCCAGGCCAGGAGCTCTAAAGTCACTGAACCAAGCGGATTTGATAGACTAACAAATAATTATAGTACATATTCTTATACAATTAGTACAGTAAACACGTTGGTTTTATAGAGTTACTTCAGATACTCAAAGCACGTAATCAGTGTTCACTCAGTACATTTCACTTTCTGTTACCTAGAATTTACTGTAGACATAAGTGTACAACCCAGGCAGAAGAGCCAACTTTGATTGGTTTAAGTCATCTGTTTTGAATTTATATTGTCTTGTCTTAGTTAAGGTAATATGTGCTACTTGTTATGAAGCTTATTAGTTGAGAACGGACAATTTTCGCAGCGAGTTGCGTTGGTATCAGCGAAGGGCATAGTTTATGTTCTTCTACAAAGTTTGTTGTGGCGCCCATATTTTGGGCGAATCTTCCTGGGCCACAACGAGTTATTTAACCGCATTGAACTTATGAATTTAATAACGAATTTGACAGATTAGCCAATGGGAAGCGCACTGAGCATGACCATAACTGTTTTGTGGTGACTGCAAAATGTTTCGTCAATATGGAAAATCCGGGGCTAACCCGTCGAGGATAAAACCCAGATCATCTCGGTGGGAAGCAAGTGATCTGACTACTCGGCCGCCATGATCCCATTATGCATAAAATGAAGAATTTAATGTTAACCTCGTCTTGGCGGTAAGAAGTTACTTTTTGAACTGTCTGTACCAAACGAAATTTCCACTATAACAGTTATGTTCACAAGTATTCCGGAGGTCTAAATCTCATTCATTCGCCCATAAATCTTAGGCTCGACCTAAACCCTACGTTTGCTGTACTGTAGTCTATTGCGCTGTATTGATGCCTATGCCTCAGCCTTAGCTGAACAAGGGAATTACGCATTAAATTATATTAAGTACAGCTCAGTCACCATTTTCGATTTCAAACGAAAGCCATTCTCTGCATCGTGAAGAAAATAATGTGACAGGAATACAAATGTGGATGATATTAATGCATAGGTATTTTGGTTTTTTTAAATTACTAACTTGACTATAGTTTCCCGTGTATTAAAAAACTGCCTAAAAGATCCTATAGTAGTATGAACTGACAGGGACTAGCTGCATCTAATTAATTAGAACACTACAACTTTCTCGTTTCTCGGGAATAGGCAGAGCCCTTAAGGACTGACCAGCTAGCAAACACTTCGTTTACGGAAGGTTTGGAGAAGTGGCAACGAGCTCATTTTCCTTTCGTTTCCTTTGTGTTTCTGAAACTGGTTTTCACGCAGACGTTTCGCGAGCAGCTTCTTATCAAAGTTAAAGAACTGAAACATGTATTCAGTCTGTGTGTCCATGTTACTCGAATGAGCTTATTCAAGTCTATTCAGGAACGTAGTTTCTATTGTCTACAAAGTCGATTATTTTGTTTCTAGTGTTACTGTCCGTGTTCGTAGATTTCATTTAAATTACACTCACATGCTCGATAGCTCTATCTCGAACTTACCAACTGATTTTATGTGCTACGGGGAAGGTAAATTTTGTTAACATATTGTAAGTATGGTTCAGTTACATGTTTTTTGAAAAATGTTTTGCCATTTTGTTCATTCCGGGAATTACAACTGTGTTGGAACCAACTGAATTAGTTTGCGTACGTTTAGCTTCTTTTCTGAAGGTTACCGTCAAAAGCACAAGCATGTGTAAAGACAAGTGTATACGTGTAGGCGGACTTGGCTAATCTAACCTGCTGAATCAATATTGAAAGTAGTATTTCATAACTTCTTGTGATTATTGCTGTGTACTTGTCAGTAATTTCGAAGAAAACTAATGTAAGAATGTCTAATATTCTAATACTTTGCCTGGCTAATAACTATGGCGACATGTACAAAATTGCATAATAACTAAAATAAATCTAATTTTGCTACAAATTTTGTGATTCAAGTATTGCAGTAAGGATGTCAACACTCTTTATATCAAAATACACTTTACAGAGTGTAAAGAAGAACAAATTTCGTAGTAGTTAGTTTAATAATATATATATTAAATAATTAAACAGTTGTATGACTATAAATAATTTTATGTACCATCTGCAAGTTTTACAAATATTTTACTAAACAAATGTGTTGAAGTTTCTCAATAGGTTTTGGAGTATAAAATAAAACCTAAAATAACTCACGTTTTATGATACGTACACGAATGCATACCAAAATAAAAATGTATTATTTTTTTTAATTTGTGACGTCCGAAGACACCATTTATCCGTGTCTTATATGCGTGTAGTACATTGACAACAATCCAAGCCACCAAATTTACAAACGATTTGGTTTTTTTAAATCAACGAATTATGTAAAGTAAACAGATTAACAACACCTCGTTTGGGGAATGACATGATGCCACTCATGTAGAATAACACATATGGCCCGTCAATGGAAAAACTGCTGGTATTAACTACCGGAAAACAGTTGGCCTGAAGATGCACCCATGCGATATACCTAATGGCAATGGGCCATTAGTGATAATACATGAACGGCACATGAATGTACCATGTGTACAACCAGCAATGGCCCACCAATGTCCCACTTCACAGCCATTGGTTGGCCAACAGATGGCTTGCTATGTCTGCACCATCAATATTCGACCAAGGAACCACTTCGTAGCCACAGATAGCCCACAGATGGCCATATGTTTAGTATTGATATAAGAAAAGATGTTCACATAACAAAGTCACCCCTATTAATTTACCCGGGTTGATGTAATTACCAATCTAAAACATTTTTTCGTTAGTCCCGGGATTAGAACCTACGACCTTTACGTTAACAGACACGCATGCTAGCCACAAGACCACAGTGTTTACGTGATATTGAGTTGTATGCGATTAATTTACAGGATAATTTTTTTCTGTACTCCGAATTTCCACATAATATTGCAGTTAAAATAATAAAATCGTACTGTGTATTGATGCACGACATTGTAACATTTTTTAGTCAGAATGTAAAATGCTATACCTTTTTAATGTGATTACTCGTTTACACATGTGCACTGAAATATAACTATATGAACTATAAATAATAAAACCATTAACCTACAGTCACTGCTGATATGCAGAATATGGGCCATATCAGATGTGCCAGCATAAATCCATAGTTCCACATATGTCTTAATTCCACTAATGTGTCAAAAATGGCATTCCGAATGTTTTATTTCCGTAAGTTAACCGTAGCTGAGACAGCTCAGTAGAGCCATTATTTATCAAAGCCAGCAGCGACACAGCAGTGCCAACAGTAACGCAGCTAACGGCGATTATGCATTTATACATTGGTAAGAAAAACAGTGCTTGGCCCGTAGGTCTCGTGCCGTACACAAAACACAAGTGGCGTGACATCACTGTCTAACAGTTGATATACTGGTGCGTAGCCACTTCTTAATTACAACTGGAAATCCGCTTCTGGACAATCAGCAGTATACCCACAGCCAGCCACAAGTGTCACAACCATTAGTGTTCTGTAAATGTGCCATAGCAGGTATACCAATGAAGGTATGGGAAAGGGTGTTAAAATGTTCAATTATCTCCGCTAAACTGATAGAGTTGGTTTTGCGCATCATGAGTATACCGCGAAATAGTTACCCGGTAAGCGCCAGCCCGTTATCGAGAGAACCGGCACTCGGTACAGCATGTCTTCCACAGGGCCGTGTGACCCACGGCACGAGCTTTAACTCTACCCATTAGGTCAAATATATACTTACTAAGGGGAACTACTGGTGCTGGCTGACTGGTCAGACCATTCGCCTCCCACTAAGGCGATCCGGGTTTGATTCTTGATGGGGTCGACCACCGGGTTTTCGCGTACGGTAATCGTGCCGGATGATGCCGCTGGTCGGCGAGTTTTCTCGGGTGTATCCTGTTTCCCCCGCCCCTTCATTCCGGCGCTGCTCCATACTCACCTCATGTCACCCTTCACCAGTGCTAAAGACCTCCATCTTGATCGCTGACCAAAATCTCTCACTCGGCCCCCGACATTTGTATCACTAGAACAGACACTCTCCAGGAATATCTGGGCAGCAGGACTCCCATACGCAGCACACCTAGAACACTTAGAAATAGTTGGTGCGGGCTGGAAGGGTCCTGCACCCTTACACGTCGACAAGCGACAAGTCGGTAAAGAACACACAAATACTCGGGACGTGGTTATTATTGACGGGAAAATGCACCTTTTGTCCACATAACAAACGAAAACACAGCATTGTGACTAAGCGGATCCTGGCCGGGCTCGTCCGGTGGCAAGCACTGTATACAAAGACCCGAAGGCGAGAAAATATAATTACGGCGAAGTTAAAGCTCTGGGCGAAATAGAGCGGCGGGGATTCAGGAGTTACTCCGGACACAGAGGTTAATTAACGTAAGTGTCCCAGAAACAAACAAGTCTCTTGATACGCTCGTGGCTAGTTCAAAAGAAATGAAGATGTCCAGAGCGACTAGCGTCAACCACCTCGTCACGCCACGTACTGCCAACTGTCGGCCCTGTCGCGACCAGCCAGTGTTCCTTCTGGTGGTGCAAAAAAAACTCGGCTTAACACCGTCGTGAGACAGGTTAGTTTTACCCTTTTTTGTCGTTTAGCCAGTATTCCTGCTCAGTACGAGAGGAACCGCAGGTACGGGCCGCTGGTTCACGCACTCGGCAGAAAGACCGGTGGTGCGATGCTACCAGTAATGGTATTATGCCTGAACGCCTCTATGACAGTATCCCCTCTGACAAAGGAACGATAACTATAGAGTCCCTTCGGCCGAAAGGTTCAACAATTTATCATACTAGGAGGCTTGCCCGGACGCAGGTCGCTGCACAGAGCCCTTATGAACCACACATTGCGGGACCCCACCGTGCACTCCGTGGTACACTATGGGTCTGAAGTTCGGTGTTGGGACCCGAATTGTCTGTAGACGACTTAAACCAGGGCCGTAACCAGGATTTATGTTTATGTAGGGTTGGGGGGTTCGGTACTTGGGAATGTTATAAATTATCACCGAGCCACCCAATGAAACGTGGGGTCCTCCCCCCCGGAATGTTTTTATTTTCTAGGTGCAAAATGGTGCTGTTTAAACTGTTTCCGTAATGTTGGGACGGTCCCCTTTTTGCCACGCAGGCTTGAGTCCAACAATGAGAATTAATAACTCAGGCAAGTATTACTAAACCGGTCTCGCGTATCGCCACGCGCCGCTTACCGAGGTTGCGAGAGTTGTAATTCTGTTTTTACTGATGCTATTGCATACGAGACGCCGACGTTTGCGCTTGTAAATATTTAACTTATGTATTTTTACCAAAATATTTTGACGAAGTGGCCGCATAGGACGCCAACAGCTCCTTCCACGCTCACCTCTACTTATCCTCCTTCTAAAATACCGACGGCGACTCACACATCTTCACTTTTGGCGGGAAAATTTCCCCAGTGTGCAATAACCCTTGGGCACGCCTTCCAGCCAATGGAAACCCTGGACTACCTAGCTCCGCCTCTCGTGAACAAAACGTCGCGCTACTCTTGGCCGTTATTTATTTGTTTGTCAAAGCCTGGTTTTTTTCACATCTGTTAACATACCCGTGATTACTAAATATTATTTAAATTCATCTGCTACAAATATAGTCACACCGATAATTAATCAAACAAATAAAAGTAATCCCCACTGCCAGGTTGTTACTGTAGTGCCGAGGCAGATAGATGGATGGATGGAAAGAGGGAGAAGGTGGGCTGTAGACCTGCCCAAGCCTTTTTAGATGGCAGACCACCCCGTATCCTGACTTCGAGGCACTTGATTTCCATTTACTATTACTAAACTAATCCTAAACTACTTAAGTCTAATACTACAACTAGGTTACCACTTTTTTTCGTTACCAACATGTCAAGACAGTTAATTAAATACCCTACACGAGGTATCTACAATTTTTAATGCCCTTTTTTTCTATTTACATAATTATTTAGTTCTATAAAAATTCCACTTTGGCCCGTAACAAAGTAAGAGAGGAGTGTGAACATCATAGGCAACCTCTCTGGCTACGCCCCTACTTAAACACGTGACAAGAAAGAACAGGATCACTGAAAATCAATATACTTGATATACTTGTTGAAAAGAGCCCTACAATTAGTTATGGTTAAATTCAAAATTAATTTCAGTAACTGTGCAATTTTTCGTGATTGAAATTAATTACGGTAATCTGAACAACGAGAAATGCGAGTGACATGGAATTCAAAGAACAAACATTGTAAAATTTATCATTTACGTTTTAAGAAATTGTTACGACAATGAACTCAGCGGTAAAAGTTGGCTGCTTGGACGAATCCATATTACCACGCAGTTGCGGAGGTGTTTCTACCAACGAGCTCTATAGTAAACATAGAGGGGCGGAAACAGCAATCTCCAACGCTCTGAGGTGAAGCCCAATTGAACGTGTTATTTTGACCCTAGATAAAATGGCGGACTCTTATATCCGGTCGAGAGACGAGAGCGATTATGCTAATTTAAACATTATTACAGCATAATATATTACAATAATAACTGACATTTTTTCCTGTGTTTAGCGGGAATTTAGTGGAGCTATAAAGTAACGGATTTTATGCGAACGTATATGGCGAATTTTAAACATAATGTTGGCCACACTGCTGTTCGCCATGTTTTCTAGGGTCAAAATATCCGTTCAATTGGGCTTCACTTTAGAAGCGTTTCCGCCCCTCTATGTTAGCTATATAGCTCGTTGGCTTCCACCGATCTAGAGGTTAAACCTGATATTCCACAACTAATAATAATTTAAACAAAAACAAGTTACCTCTGGCCATCTGTTGTCACCGTGTGGGACAGTAACCATCGTCACTTTGTGTTACGTGAAACGTGCGAATCAAGCATTGTTGATGTAATTACTGTACTTCTCGGGGGCTACACAGTACTAGGAAAATGAACGCTGCGACAGTGGCGGTCTCTTGTAAACGTGCCGCAGGGTGCGTTCCAATATGCTGAGGCGGTACTGGTCGTCTCAGACCGTTCCACAGCAGTGGGTGTGGTGCACAGGACGGGCTGTAGCAGAAAGGGACGCGATACTGCTAGCGTCACCAAATGTCTTGTTGCCGGCAGTTAGCCATAACATAGCCATACTAGCGAAGCCATAAGTTTTCAGTGCCAGTAATAAACCAGCAGTGCCATCAGTGAAACCACAGTCCCTTCCTTCATGGGCATTAACGAATTTATTTCAGACTCGTTTCAAGACTGCGTCATTTGTTCAGTAACAGGCTGAGTGTCCTTGGGAGAAGACATTGATACTCTTAGCTGAGCCAATGTATTTTATGGTTACTCCACTGCTGATCGCCCGTCATTATGGAGACAGCGCTTTACACGCCTTATCAGCTACAATATTCCACGGATGGAAATGGAACTCATCTAAAGTTTTTTGAAATTTGAAGTAGTCTTGCAGAAGTTTTGCGATAAAAAGTGTTCCTGCTGAGTAGTTATAACATTTGAGTTATTCAGAATCGTAATTCTCAGGCGATTAGACAAAACTGGCTTTCGTTGCTTAGGGTAATAGGCTAAATGAATTTTTCTAGCTTGAAGCATACCTTCGTTTTTAATTACAATTTATTGATGCAACTGACGATATTCTGTAAGTTTATTATCATCTTACCGCTTTCGTAAACTTAACTAACTTTTCACATTGTTGTTTTATTCCTCTCATTATACAGAATATACTACATCCAAAGATCACGAAGTAAATAATAATTAAGTGAGATTTGCAATAGTCTCCTCTGCGTATTTATCTATGCATTCATCTACCCTTTTCTTATTCATGTTTTCTGGCTAGTCGACTTTGCATTAATTCTTATTATTTCAAGAAAATATTGATGCCATCACATGACATTAAGGATAGAGTATTTTAACCTGCCTTTGTTTTCTTTTTTTCCTTTCTTTGGTTTCGAACAGCTTACAGATAAAATGCTGGCTTCCTTCACCTCCTCTGTGGAATACACGGGAAATGTTTTATTCCAGACCAGTGTGACTCTCTCTTCAAACAAGTGCTACTCTTGCTGTGTGGCTGGAGGGTGTGGGCGGATGTGAGGCTCACTTCTAGACGAAAGAACACGCCAGTGTGTAACTCGACTCATGGAAAGTATCTCGACGTGCGCTCAAGGCTGTCTTGTCCTTGGCGACTCTTCACACAGAGGAAAAGGTCTGGTAGTGCCAGCCGTATATACATGTTCATAAATGGCGAAGCAACCGTGTAAACGTTGACTCTATCAAATAAATTGCTACTTGACTGATTTTGTTCCCTCTAACAGGAGGATTTAGTCGTATTAATTACGCGTTTTGTTAGAACAACAAAAACAATTTTAAATACGTTTTATGCATTTTTATTTAACAAAAACTTTATTGGATAAAATATATATCTGTTTGGCGATATACAAACATATACAACGTGTAAATAAAACATACGGACAAACTTGAACATATGTTTGCTGAAGTGAAAATAGAATATTTGGTATAGAGAATCCATGATCCAGTTCACGAAAGAAGCGCTGAAGACGCTTCCAAAGTTTGAGAAAATATGAATTATTTTTTTAATATTTAAGAAACTACTTGCTTGACACAAACAAATTCCTGGTTACGAAATAGTTTAACCTAAAGCAATGTAATAACGTCAAGGATTTGTACATTTAACACACGTCAATCACGTTGAAGGTGGTAACACCATGATAATTTCTTTGAAAGTACATGTGACAGTAAAAAGTTGTTATTTTTGATCAAACGTAACATATACAGCATGTGTGTGTGTGTGTGTATAATTTTTACCAGCTCCGATTACCGCCGAACTTCCTCCGTTGCTTTCGAAACAAAATACCTCATTGCGGTTCCGAGAAGTGAGTGTATATATAGTGAGCATTAAAATAAGCACAATTACTGTAAAGGCTCTGAAGAATAGTACCGACAAAAGTATGATTGATAGCTGCAAGCGCGGGGTGCGTGATTTCATCTTAAAATATAGTTCATACAAAAGTTAACAACTTGAAATAATCTGGGAAAATATGTTTGTCGTCATCGATTATATTTTATTGTGTTATGTGCAAACAGATATGAATTCCTTTTTTTTAATGTTGTTTCTAAAAATTGGTGCGTTATAATACATAAAATCCTTATTTCATTAGCCTATTAATAAATAACACATTATTAAATTATATATTAGTGGTCTGCACCGCCATTGTTGGAACTCTAGCTATGTCTATGAGAACTGCCTAGTTTACTGCATGTACACCAACACACGTCTGCACAAAATTTAACTTGTGTCAACAGAATAATTCAAACAAATTGGGCAAAAACGTCCCAAGCAATGATATACCGAAATACGTAACAACTTTTATTAACAATGTTTAGTTTAAAATATCAACAGACATCAGTGTGGTGTGGGTAGAAATATTCGTACAAATATTTAATTGTAAATCAAAGTTTAATAAACTCTATACTGGACAAATTCGCAAAAAAAATTTTACCTACACTAAAATTAAATGCTTCAGCAAAATTACAAAAATCCATTAAGTTATTACGTTTGATATTAATACCCGTTTAAAACGATTGTTTAAAACGTCAGTGATTCTATCTCAAAGATAGACGTTCTCAATACACTGGTAAGACAGTCGAGTTCGTACAAGATTACCTATAAAGTTTACAGAGCAACTCAGTATCGGCTACGCTAGAGCGGAACTTACGTAAAAATATAGAAAATTTCTTCGAGGGATAGAGAAAACAATGGCAAATTCGAAGTATTATGTGATGAGGTTTAACAGTAATTCAATTGAATTAGTATTGTACGCTATCGCAACAATACAGAATGCATTTTTAGTTTAAATTATTTTTACAGGTGGATGGCCTACGCCTTCATAAAGTTCCATCAAGAAAACTTTCGTCTAACATACAGGACTCCGCGGAAGCTGTATTGAGGCCAGAATGCTTTTGCGTAACTAAACACACATCGATAAAAAAAATCTTAGAAATTCTTGTTGGATATTCCACTAAAAAATTTATACACATTGATTGTTCAATATGTGAAGAAGTGACTGTAAAGTGTATAATAAGTTCTACATGTATATATTTCTAGTGTTTAGTGATTACGAGTCAACAAAATTGATACTTTAATCATTCCAACATTTTGTTGAAACAATTTATTAATTGTATTGTCAATATCATTTTAATATAAATGTTTGAGTGTATTGGTCAGTAAGTTACTATGCCTTAACCGATAACAGCCATGTGTGCATTGGGTGAAAAAAGTTTAGTAATACATGTGTGAAAATATGTCATCAGCCTGGAGAATATCATGTGTTCAGTCAAGTTGAAGGTAAATAGGGCAAATGTCGAAATAATAGTCATATATGTGTTGGTGGACCGGACGTGTGAGTTGTGCTGCAACGTGGTACGGAAAGTATTTTTTCTTGTGTTGCTACTAAAATGTTTCCACTGCGTTTATCTCCGAAAATATGACACACACCAAACTGTGTCCCTATATTTTAAAAAAAGTTGTTCGCTCATTAAAAACATGATTCCCAAGCTCCTCAAAATTGCTAAAAATGGCTTTCTCGCGATTCTGTAGCTGAGAATACATCGATCGTAGTTGTCAATCTAAGCCATAGATACCTGTATTGGGCTTTCCCACAAACTTTCCACAAATAAAACAGGGTGATCGCTTGAAGTCCCATTGAAAAAACACATTCTAGGAAAACACTGCACGCTAGTTTAGTCCTCCGCGCCTAGAGGCGATGTGTGCTATAGAGAGGCGTGTTACGTTCGCCTTATCGCCTTCCCCGTTTCCGTGCCTCAAACATGAAGAAAAAGCTACGTTCCACTAACTCTTCATCTTTATGGTTAAAATGAATTTCCTCACGCACTTGTTAAAACTTTGTTTTGACTCAGGCCTACACATCCAGGAATGTGAACTGTATGTCAAGGAAAATTGTTATAATAAAACTAGCAGTGCGCCCGCGGCTTTGCTCGCGTGTGGTACTCACAGCAGGTCGTATTTACGTTAATTAAAAACATATTTGTACACCAGACAGATAATTCAGTCATCAAGTGTATGAATGACAAAGCTGCTAGTCGAGTTAACTCTGCAGCAGGATAAACATCTACAGCTGTCCACGCGAAAAACAGTAATAATTTTGTCCCTGGCGTTAACAGCGACTTCACCTGGGCCTTATTTGTAGTCACAGCTAAGTTGACGTTGTGAGGTAATTACAGACTTTTAAATTTAAGAGTGTAATTGAATGAAATACTTAGTTTACGTGGTATTAAGACTGATTTTCCCCGAGCACAACCATTGGTGATGCTGCCTTCAATAACATGTTTGTTTTCAACACCTTTACTTGAGGTTAAGTGCCAATTGGCAGTTTTGGCAGGATAATGTTTCCCTGAAATATAATTTTATTTTGTGCGCTACCCTTGAGGTTAGTGAGAAAGCATACGTGCGATCAGGCTGTCGAGGGACGTTAGTGGATAGTGGACTGCATAATATAATTTTACTACTTTACAACGACTTCGTCCAAATGGCACTTATTTAATTTGCCTCGCAGATTTTGTGTGTCAGAAGCACAAACAGCTGCGCCACATAACGACAAAATGATTCATATTTTCCTAGCCTCATATAGGTTGCACAACAACACTTCTTGATAAAACTGTAGAACGCAACTCCTGTTTAATTTATTTCTCGCTGGTTGTACTTGATTTTCGGACAGTTTGCCTTGAATGTTTAGAATATAAGTTTTCTTCTTTATAACTTAAGTTATCTTATAAATAAAAAACTTGCATTTCTCTTTTTAGGTAATTACTTAAGCATCATTCTGACGCGAAAACCACCTCACTATATATCTATTTGTTAGACATAAGTATCTTCGGCTGATGTAAAACAAATGTTAAACCTTTTCGCCCCTTTAGGTGTAGAATTTTGAAAAATGTAATATTACAGCTTAAATATTTGTATAATTATTCCAAGTCAAGTGAAAATCAAGACGATAACCCGTTCATTAGAAGTAAAATCGATCATTCATTAAAAATCACACATCACCGCTGTACAGTACTGAGAGTTCGAATTTTGAAAAATCTCAAAACCTTTTTTGCGGCCACTTACCTAGTCATCATTCTTTTAAACAAAAATGTACTGAATACCTCGAAGGGTTCGATACATATAGAATATTTTTCTAAAAAATATTCCAGGTCTTTTCAACTCCTAAGAGACTGAATTTTGAAAAATCCTTGTATCACATTTTAGACTACTTTACTGATGTATCTTGGACATAAAAAAACACAATAGCCCGCTGGGTTCAATATATATCGACGATTAATTGAAAACTCATTTCATCACTTTTCACCCCTTATCACATACCTTAGGTGGGGAATTTCGAAAATTCGTGAAATTTCTTTTCAGGTGTTTGAGTGCAAAAATCACGTCGATATATAAATATATATCGATTGTGAATCGAAATCCCTTTTTACCAATTTTTTACCTCTTAAGTGCCGAATTAGGAAAATACTATTAAATGGTGTTTTGGATATTTACATAATCATCAATCTAAAGCAACGAGTACTTCGATTTCTCGATTGGTTCGACAGCTATTGTGGAATAATCGAATACACATTTCACGTATTTTACCCCCTTAATTTATGAATTTCGAAACGTCTTCGAGTCATGTCATAGTCATTTGTATAAATAAACAATTGAAGTAAAACTTACGACGATAGCCAGTGGTGTTCCAATGATGAAGACGATTGATAAAAAACACGTTTTCTCCATTTTACTGCTTGGTGGTTGATTTAGAAAAAAAAACATTAAATTGGCTTATATGTTTTTTTTATGATCCACCCATTGAAGTAATGGTCACAAAGATAGGCCGTCGGGTTCGAGCTGTGTAGACGAATCGTACGAAACATATTTAACCCCTTTTCACTCCCTTACGGGACGAATTTAGAAAAATCCCTTCTTAGTGCTCGCCTACAACCTAAAAGTGAAACCGCACAAAAAATTCACATTTATAGTTCCAGCGGATTGGGCTGCAGTTTGATACGTCAGTCAGTCAGCCAGACAGGGTTTTATTTTATACATGGGGAAGATCAATAGATTTTACTATTTTCCCCTAACTTCTCTGCATAACCGGTATGGGTGGTAGGCCTAGACAACTAATTCTGTCAGAATTCCTGAGATTATATGCCCACCACTGGTAGTGAAAAAAAAAATTGTAAAAAGCACTGTTAATACCAATCTCACCTTCAGGGTGCCTGCAATACCCTACTTTTAACAGAATCTAAAATGTAGTGATTAAGTCTGTTGTGTTTGACGTTTTTGGGTTGTTTCAGTCTTAATAGGATTAGAAAGTCTATAATTGTGATCTAGCACTGATCGTAAGTGACTAATAATTCGAGCAATGAGTTGATACTTAAAGTTATGAAACTAACAAAACCACAAGTGCTACACATTTACAACAAGAAATTTGTAAATCGAGCGTGTAGGTTTTAGGACGTACAATTAAAAATTAAATAATTTAAAACATTTACAACACTTTTGACTTGGCTTACAGTACTCACATTTCATTGTGGAGAAGCCCACTAACAAAACGTGATGACATTAGACCACACTATTAATTATTTTGTAGAAAAATTACCTTATTTAAACCATTTAACACATCAATATTACAGACGTTATGCCATATAGTAGTTGATTTTAAAATGTAGCTAATGATATACTTTTTTTCCCTTGTATCTAAGGTTGAATGGCATTACAAACAGGTGAAGACACACCTTCCATGGGCTTAAAAAGTTCACTAAGCATAAATAATCATTAAAACATATGCCGTAATAAAACAAACATACACACTTTATTGTGATCAAGAAAATAATACAACAATATTAATCGAGGGTCTATACGTACAAGGGAGTTTAACTTAACCATGCATTACATTTTGTGGCAGTAGGGTAAAACTGAGTACAGTAATAGAAGGTGTACACTACAAGCTCCTGATTGACAATCCACTTTATAAATGACACACATAACACTATTAAATACTTGACCGTTCTTTGAAAATATTGTTTGCTAAATGATATGAATACAATTAATTGCTTTCAATGATATAAAGACAGCAAATAATTTATCTAACCCTTTTTATTAATACATAGACTGTTACAATTCAGTAATTCTGAAATTCAGATATTTACTCAGCTCTAAAATAAAAATAAATATAAGAAGACAGACAATGATTAGTTCCTCAATAACAACGCTTGATATAAAGTACAATGCTTGGTATGAACAAAAATATTTCATGTATGATTTTATTGTCGAATTGCAAAGCAAGGCATTTACCGAGAAACAAATTATATGGATGTACAAATACTATTATGAAAAGGCAGCAAATCGTTCAAGTCACAGATGGATGTCAGTTACCTAGAAAGCTTTACGTTTTCGTTGACTATTTGCGTTAACTGGTAGTCACGACGGAGTATATTAATTAATTTTCACTAACAAAACATGTATTTGACTGCTAGTAGATTCCACAGTCTCGTACGAAAAGACGTAAACACAAATTTTGAATACGGTTTTATGGGTTACAAGGCGAACTTCAAAAGAATATTATTGACAAAAACAAAACAGCTACGCAGTATTTGGCGACTCCTCAAGCTGCAAATAAGAATTCAAGTTATAACTATAATTTCTGTGCAGACTACTTAGTTATAGTTGAATTAAGCCAGCTCGACTGGATGTTATACTGAACATCTCTGTTCAACGGTCTTCAGTTTCGTTCTTAGGTGTTTCATTTCCGGGACAACCTGGCAGTATTTTATCCTCTCCAAAGCAGTTTTATTTGGCTGTAAAACTGATTCCCCGCCTTACCTAATAAAATTTTGACAGAAACTTCAGAAAGTGTTGAAGTGGGGTCTTGTTATATCAGTGTTGGCCATACGGAACTATAGGAGTGCATTTAAGAACTACAAGAGTGTCTATAAAAACTTTTAGATCAGTTGAACATTAGAACACTTGAAACCACCCCGACCATAGACGCCACTTGATCGCTTGCGCATTGAGGCGACGAGGAAGTTGGTGAACCAGTAAGATTCGTCCTTACAGCGCGTGGCCGAACGCGGTATTTGTAGTCCAATAGCACGCTGAATTAAATATGTAAGGGTATGTTATTATTGCGTGTGTTAAAAGCCAATACTCTGAACTTCAGACGTCAAGATGTATTTCTTCACTTGTGCCTCCTGGAGACTAATCGTTAGGGCTAGGAAAAATTCGCGAGTTCAATGGCCAACATGCTAGAATCCAATGTCCTATGCATACTCAAGCCCCGTCTATTCGTTCATTGTCAGCTGTCTGAATGAGTAGCAGGTAATGGACAAATGTATTGGCTTCAGTATAAACAGAATAATGGATTCGAGCATGTTAACCATTGAACTCGCGCAATATTCCTAGTCCTACTGATTGTCAATGCCCTAATATGCAACTTTTTGCCATTTTCACATCTTTTTCTAATGACATGCGATAGGACTAATGTAAAAAGTGGTATCTGTTGATGATTATTTTTTCCAGTATAGAAAATTTGTGTTCCCAGGACAGTTATTTACGGTCATATTCGTATACGCGCACATATTTATTTTACTGAAAACGTGTTGCTAGAGAATCCTCTTAATGTCATGTGATCCTACAGGATTATACTACAAACGCCTATGGCCGCCCATTCAGAAATCTAACCTAACATACCGTCTTCATTCGCTATTATTATTTTAACGGATTCCGTTAATATTACGTGTTTTAAAATATTCCACTTCAGCGTTGTAACGACATACTATATATTGATAGTTTTATACGGAGGAATACTTCTTCAAACGAGTTGCGTAATGAAAAACCGTAAATAATGCATGTAAACAGTGGTACATAATTATATGTTGTATTCGCAGTTAACTCATTAAAATAAAGTAAACAAATCTAAGTTTAGTAAAGAGATTTTGCTCACCGCTGCACTTAGGTTTGGTGAGGGGTAACGTTAGATGAGTATGAAGCAGTGCCAGAATGAAGCAGTGCCGGTATGAAGCAGTGCCGATATGAAGCAGTGCCGGTATGAAGTAGTGCCAGTATGAAGTAGTGCCAGAATGAAGCAGTGCCAGTATGAAGCAGTGCCAGAATGAAGCAGTGCCAGAATGAAGCAGTGCCAGTATGAATCAGTGCCAGAATGAAGCAGTGCCGGTATGAAGTAGTGCCAGAATGAAGCAGTGCCAGAATGTAGCAGTGCCAGTATGAAGCAGTGCCAGTATGAAGCAGTGCCAGTATGAAGCAGTGCCAGAATGAGGCAATGCCGGTATGAAGCCGTGCCGATATGAAGCAGTGCCAGTATGAAGTGGTGCCAGTATGAAGTAGTGCCAGAATGAAGCAGTGCCAGTATGAAGTAGTGCCAGAATGAAGCAGTGCCAGAATGAAGCAGTGCGAGAATGGAGCAGTGCCAGTATGAATCAGTGCCAGAATGAAGCAGTGCCGGTATGAAGCAGTGCCGACATGAAGCAGTGCTGGTATGAAGTAGTGCCAGTATGAAGTAGTGCCAGAATGAAGCAGTCCCAGAATGAAGCAGTGCCAGTATGAAGCAGTGCCAGAATGAGGCAGTGCCGGTATGAAGCAGTGCCAGAATGAGGCAGTGCCGGTATGAAGCAGTGCCGATATGAAGCAGTGCCGGTATGAAGTAGTGCCAGTATGAAGTAGTGCGAGAATGAAGCAGTGCCAGTATGAAGCAGTGCCAGAATGAAGCAGTGCCAGAATGAAGCAGTGCCAGAATGAAGGCGGAGGATATGGTAGATGCCCGAGTAAACCAACAACCAAGCTGTGATGAACTGTCATTTAATGAAGAAACGCAGTCTTTTATATTTGCCTCTTTGTGAAGAAGATATATTCAATTACACTCTTTAAATCAACTTGCTCTGCGGCACAAATTCTGACTTCTATTGATGATCTGGGAATGTTACTTGATATTTAAACTATTATATTACTCGCTACGAACAAGGGAGCATTCATGAATGTAACTTGGCCGCATAAGTGTGGACTTATTTTACACTTTTGAGGCTCTGCAAGTTAACAAAGGTACGTTTATGAAACGATTACTGTCTGTTAATAATTTCGATGATTTCATGTACATTTCCGTGATAGAACCTACAAATATTTGGTATTTTGTTAAATAAGAAAAAAATTGCACTCATGGTTAAAGGAACAAACTTTTCCAAACTTTTAATGATTTTGCAGGAGAAAATGAAAACGTGATTTTGGTCGCAAAAAAAAAGTAGTGAAGGCCTGAGGATAATCTGTATTGGACAGAATCAGGCAATTCTATGTCGAAATCTCAAGTGGTTCGTAAAAATTATAGCAAAAGTGCTTATTTTACCGAAATATGACGCGCATGGTCTCTTCGACAAGTCATTAATGATGTTTAAGCTTATTTTTTCTCTTCGGTTCGTACAGAATGATAGCCTATCATACCTAAAACGGTATATTTATTTCACAGTGCTGAGCAAATCCATCCTCTATTTTGCTTGGCTACGGGAATGGCACCCGTATACTTTTAACCATTTAGTACAATTTATGTACGAATTCGCATTTGTGTGGTTTCAGAGAGTTTTACAATTAAATTACGGACATTCACTCGGTTTTAATAGTTAAAATTCATGTATATAAGCGTAGAAACAAATGTACGTAAAACATATTGTTATCTACGAAACAATATTATCCTGAGGAGTTATATATTATATAAAATTTATACATTCAAAGTATTATTACGGAACTACAATTGTTTGTTTTATAGTTTGAAAATATGAGTGCTGGAAGCGGCTTTATATAACTTACATAAGTTCAGAACCTTCTCTTCAATTCTCGTTTCTAAAAAATCCCAGCAGAAATTCTGGGGATAAACATTGGAAGACAATGTCTTTGTTAGACGCGAGTAGAGGGTTATAGTGCGGCAAGCGCCTAGCTTGAAACATTTACGTAAGGAGAGAAATAGAAGCAGGAATGCTCGTTTGCCTCCCATTGCTACGTCGGTAAAGACTACGCCTCGTAGCTACTGGGCGGTCCGAGGGATGCGAGAGATGCAGTCTTCGCTCTGCGTTCACAAAAAAGATAAAACACAAACTAAGACTCGTTTTCTTTATTTTACCGATGTTTCTCCTTGTGTCGACGCAGAGGCACGCTATTTATAGCTGTAGGAATTGCTCCCAGCGCACAGGAAAGCCAGGGTGTTACGTAATGCAAATTTCTGTGAAGCGAAGATGCCCGCCAGCGTTCTGCGAAGAAAAAGCGAACGTATATTTTACTCTGGCAACAGTGAGGAATGTTTCCATGATTGTAAAATACTCTTTGTAGATCACGCTACATGGTATTAATTCAACTTGAGAAACATTTTCCAGCGGTAATGAAAAATATGAATTAAATATTTACGTTGTGATAGCCTAAGTTGAATGCGCTTCCATATTTCAATCGGTCTAATTAACGAAGATCCCAGAGCTCCAAGACATACTTTTATTTTCTGAAAGAATAATTTTAGTAACTCGAGAAGTGTTAATATGTACACTGAATGCCAGCTTACCTACTAGGTTGGTTAGGCGGCCGATTTACAGGTACCAGGTGAGAAAGGTAAGTAAAACTGGGACTAACTTAGCTTAAATTCTGATGGTTGATATGAATATATATTCCATAAAATATTATTGTAAAATAATACATTGCCAGACACTTTCTGCTAGCCGTAACTTCCGCCAGACGCTTTAAAGATTCGAAAAAAAAAATTTGACCTTATTATATATTCCGACCCTTGATTTATATATATGTTACTTCGGGGATTATTTAAAAATATATACATATGTTTGTTCAGCCAGACAAATCGTAAGGGACAGACATTTCCCCAGACACCAAAAACATTCAGCCAAGGGTATGAGCGCGAGAATATTTTGCTCATTCTTTGAAGCGAGTGAGATATCTATGCTGGTGCTTTCCCCTTCGTAAACGTACTCCTTATAGTTAAGTACTGTACCGCCTTCTTTAAACTACATTTTATATAAATAAGTCTTTAATAATAACTTGATAATGTATTTAAATACACAATTTAAGATTTATTACAGTAACTTTAAGTTATGTTAAATTTTTCCAAGTATATTTTAAATACCCATCAGTTTTGGTTCAACAGTTTTCCATCCTCATTCTTAACTAATGAAATTTATAACTAAGATTATATTTTACCATTATTTTTTTAAATCCGGAAGTTCATTCTTAATAAATATTGAGGAAATCAATATTTTCTAGCAATTCATGTAGTCAAATAAAAATTAATTAGCATTTCATTTTACAAAAGTCAAAATCATATTCATTGGGCTAATTTCAGAAATTGATATATTAAATACCAGTAATTATTAATTTAACAATATTTTACTGCCTCTTGATCATCCTGGTCATCCTCGTTAGCGTTATTAGAAACTTCATCATCAAGCCAATCGTGATACTCTATATTCAAGTCACCATCATCTGTATATTTATCATTATCATAGCTAGCAGCTTCTTCTGTAAAAATTAATAAACAAATCTATTTACTTATTTCCAGTGCCTGTCAATATCCATAAATTTGAATCGTCATTTTTCAAATTATGCGTGTTACCCAACATTATCGTTGTGATGTCAGCATCAGAAAAACTAATTACAAACATTGTCTTAGCATCAATATTACAAATGTGATAAATCATGTTCGTGTCTATCTGTTCATGTTCTGGACAAATCGTCATCTACACTTTGTACAACTTTGTTATTATGGACGATGTAAGAATGACATTGTTTGAAGTTAATGAAAATCTGTTTATTCGCAATGGAAGGAACCATTTCATCTGAAGCATGGTGTTGAATGAAAAAATTAACAAGGACCTGCTTCAAGCGGATATTCTTCAACTATTTAAATAAATCGGATTGCCTAACTTGATCTGCTCCAATAATGTTGAAATCCAGTAATGTAGATATTGGCAAAGTGATCGTTCGTAACCTTTGATTAAAGGAGAGAAGTATTTATCAAATACGACGTCGTATCTTGTAGCTGTAAGCTGTATACAATTTGAACCATCTTCTTTGAGATAGCTCCAAAGTTCTTGGAACGTTTCTCATCGTGTGCAGAAAAAAAAAACATCAATGAATAAAATATCCGTTCGAGGAAGTAGATCGTGTAGAAAGTCTTTTTCTAAAGATTTAATCGAAGTCCACTTTCGAGTTTTGCAGATGCTACCACCGAAATGGCACATCGATAATGGCACTTGGGTTATAGGATATGACAACATTTTGGCCATATCGACCTTATAATATATGGATATACCAAGCATACGCCTAAATAAATCACTTTGAATCAGTACATCCTGAAATTTTCCACCTATTTATTTTTTTCTTTTCTTTGAAGAATCCACGGTAAAGTTTTCTAACGGTGTCTTTTTAATGCTTTTCTCAAATCTGCTAGTACCTGATTCGCGTTTTGTAATGTAGGTTTTACATTTCACGTCACCATTCTATTCGATGTTCAGAATACCAGCTCTTACGCTGCTTTATCTGACGAAACATTAATTAAAATGTATTTTGGAACTTCCGTATCGAGTGGATTTATGAATAGTTAAAAAATCTTGTTGAATTTTTTCAGCTGTTTAACATGACTTTTGATATTATGATTGGTTAGCTCTCCTGTAACATCTTGCTCTTTTTCTAAACCCAAATACTAATTACAGTGTCTCAAACTAATTGGTTACATAAACTAATGTCCCGAATTCACGTGGCATTGTTTATATTTCTGTACTTACCAAAGTATTGTAAGATAACAACAATGAAAAGCTTATTCTGTCGCTTCTGTTACTGCTTGGTTATTCTTTGAGTATACTTACTGTATGTGACGCACACATATACACAGTCGACTGAGGCGGACTGAGAGTTTAAGAGGGGAAATTCACTTAGCATAGATATCTCACTCGCTCCATAGCATCAACATTGTACCCTCGTGCTCATATTCATGGCAAAACATTTTTGGTCTCTGGAGGAATGTCTGGCCCTTACGATTTGTCTGGCTGAGCATATGTATAGCTGTAATAATCCCCGAAGTGACATATATAAATAAAAATCAAGCGTCAGAATATAAACTAAGTTAAACAATTTTATTGGAAGCTTTAAAGCGTCTAGCGGAAGCTACATGGCCGGCGGAAAGTGTCTGGCGGTGTAGAATATTATTTTCTAATAATATTTTATGGAATATATATGAAAGTCAATCATCAGAATTTAAGATAGTCGAATTAGTTAGTCCAACGTTTACTTACCTTTCCCACCTGATACCTGTAAATCGGCCGTCTAACCTACTTAGCAGGTATGCTGGCATTCAGTGCATATACGATCACTACTCGAGGCCCAAATTTTGCCTTCCAGAAAATTAAAGTATGTCTGGGAGCTCTGGGATCTTGGACTGTAAGTGATAAACACGCAACTAAATATATAAAACCATATCTCGTAAGGTTTACAACATAAAAGCGGTTAAATGTTTGTGACACTTTTCACTTGCAATCATTGTTATAAACTGTAACTTGTACCTTACGTGCTAAGTAATTGCGAATAAATAAGTTATGTAAAACATTAATGTTATTAAAAATCACGTTTATAGGTAGCCAACCGAATGAAGTCATTCATATTTTTAAAATACTTAAAAAATAAAATACATAAACATTTTAATAACAGGTACTATTTACAAATAAACACAAAACGGTTATTACTCAATGTATAAATGTACAAGCATGCTTTCTTGAAAATAAATTGTTTATGTATAGTTACTAAAAAAATAATTCTTCAAGTTAGGGATATTACCATAGCACTGAGTAGTATATTTTGGTGAACATTATTTTTCAATTAAACAAGAAACTCTGAGAGTTCACGCAATATGTGACACGTTCCACTAACGAGTAATTATTTAATCAGGTTATGGCCTACTGACTTAAGTTCCACATTGTCGCAAGGCAACAACACGCGTATAGATAACAAACGTTGACTCAATACACTCTTTAATATCAAACGGTATTGCAGGATTTTGTTTAGTTGTTAAATGTCTGGCTATTTTGTAGCAATTTAATTAAAAACTCAACATATTCAGATATCCATATTAAAACGTCAAGTATTGTTTGTTTACAAATAATTCCGAAGGCCGGATTTCGTTTTCATTACTACTTTAATACACTTATCGTAAGATTACTTGGTATAGGTTTGACATTAGGAATTTTAATTGCATTAATTTTGAATTAATTTTTAGTATGGAACGCTAAACATTAGATTAACAATTTTGAAAAAAAAATTGTACAAATGTATTACTATAATTTTCAATCCACTGTTAACATAGAATTTTGAGTATCAATTTACTAGCTGAAACATGACATTCATTATATAAGCGGCAATAAATTGTGTTATTGGCCCCAGATGGCTGGTTAACAGTCTTAAGTTAATTTGTATCAAACTTTAGTTATACTTAATTAACGAATTTCAAAAGTACTAATAACATATGACGTAGAAAAATATAACTTCTACCCATGCGCAGAAATGTATGTCAAATATGACAGCAAGCAGAAGTATTACCGTTACACTAGCATGTTAAAAAAAATCTATCATGCATTCGCAGTGAGGATCCAGGTGTGTGTGTGATAGGAAGGAGGACGGGGAAGTATTCCAACAAATAACTGTGTGAATGCGCCACGTCCCGCGTGTCACCCATTCTCACATAGGTCCGTTTTAAAAAATATAACGGTATTAAAAACTAAATGAGTAATTAGCGTTATTGTGATACAGAATAGGACCAGTTATATACGTTAAATATTTAAATAACTCCTACGTTTAGTGTTTATGTAGTAATGCAGAAGGTCGGTTCAATATAAACTTGTAGGATGACCACCGTGACTGTAGAGAGTTCACGCACACTATTACACAACATGTATTTAACGTCACAAAATAAACAGACAGTCTGGTCATTGAGGGTAATATGTTATTCAATAGCTTAAGGCATCAATACAATTGTTTTTTTTATTTATCTCTCAAGCCAGTAGTCAGTATTTATAACAAGTGTTTTGTGTTGTTGTAAATAGTTTTAATAAGAATATACATAATATATTAACAAATGCGAACAGTGACTTTACATCTTCCTTATCCTTCTCTTTATACATAAATAATCTTACACATTTCAAGTTCATTATGAACTAAGAATTAACATAATTTAAATTTCGATCATTTACAGAATAAATAAGAAGTGTCTATTATTCAGAATTGTATTATGAAATATAATTCGAGAAATATTTCAATTTATTAAGTGTTTTTACCCAAATGTATTTAACGATATTTCTGTATGTTATACTTCGATGAAATGCCAAAACTCAACTAATCATAGCTTTGATCAGCGACATATTTTTTTGTTTTATGACAGTAAAAGAAGTATTCTGTAAACATATTTAACCTGGAAATAATGTAAACCACGTATTTATTAATTTTTGTTATATTCCTTAAGCTTACTGTCAATAAGTAGGATATTCTTTTAAATTTGTTTTCGTTTGAACCTCTTGGATTGTATTCCGCCAAACTCGATATGTTTCTAGCTTTACTATTACACGTACCTATATTTTATAGACTATTACCCCCTTATTCGCTTGTTTTTTATATTGATGGGATAATTTTGATGTATGGTACTGAGTCATATTTTGTGTTAAACTGGACGGGCACTTACTAAGTGGAATGATTTTACTTTTTTGGTTTTTGTAAACATTTTTAAAATGTAAATATTACAAGAAAACTGCGTTATTTTATTGCACTTTATCTCGAACACTACTTACGTGATACCTGCAATTTCGATACGTATGTTAAAACCAGGTCATGGCAATTTTACCTATTAAAATACAAACGTTATTTTAAAAGTTGTAGTTGGAGGCTGTAACCAAGTTAGGTATACTTGTTATGAATAATACACGGGTTGGTGAATTTGAAAAGTTCAATTACATTATGATTTTTGAAAGCCTATTTCGATTGGTATAGGTTATAAACTAAACCGTTTATATAGACTTACGCTATTGATAGCGAATGAGGTCCGATTCAAAGAAAACTCCACAGTAATTCTAAAAATTTTAAAACGAAAAACTTGTATTAGTAGTAGTCGACCGACAATTCCGGAGGAAAATACAGTCGTGCCCGGAAATAATAAACATCCGCTTGCAATAGCATACGTCCATAAAAATATATATCTGATTATAATAGATATTTTAGGCTTCGGGAGCATATAATTATACATAATTAAACATTTCACAAAATACTTAGCTGTTATTCACTTCATACGTTGCACCGCTGTCGCCTCGATGACTTCTGGTTGCCAATACTCTTTGCGCACAGGCTGACACCCAAAAGGTCACCACTTTGGTCAGCATCCACACAGAAAAAAAAAATCATTTGTGGCTGCTACAAAATGTTTTGTTAGTATTGAGTTCCTACCCTTAATATATTTGGCCGTCAACACGAACATATTATGGTAACCAAAAAATAACTTTGCCTTCACTACGAAACAATTTGTCGCGAACGTTTACTACACTATGTTCCTTCCAGTGCAGATCATTCTATTTTCACAACGATGCGAGCCACTTCCGCAGGTTACAGGCAATATTGTAAGTTTCTCTTACCGCCATGGGCACCTAACGGTATCGGCCGATGCATGATTTACAACCAGCCAATCTAAAATCGCAGGGATGGGTTACTATCATCTCACGTGGTTCCAGAAGAAAATGTACAGATGTGGAACGGGACGTGTTGACCGAAAGCGTATCCCAGGTGCTGTTAAATAACAATACAATGTTTGGTAGCTTTTACTCATTTAATTCAAAGGCCACAAACAAATAGGTTTTACGCAATTTTGCTGAATGTTTATAAGATTGTTCTTCAGTTGTTTAAGATACATTTTTGGAAAACTGCTAAGTAGGTATAAAAAGCAAGTATTTTCTTAGCATGTAGTGGGTTGTATTTATTGCATTTATGAGAATGGATTTCTTCTCACTGCGTTTTAATACACAAAGCCTACAATTAATTACAAGCTAACATAAGGCCATTTCGTTATGATATTCTAACTGGGAACAGATGCGTAATATATTAATAACGGGGAAAATAAAATAGTGAAACAGTTCGTTTGGTATAAGCTTACACTTCGCGCATTCATTACACGAGGAGTGCATGTTAAAAACGTATTCAAGAGATTACGCATCAAATTTCAATGACAAGATGGTATATATGATTTTTTTTTTTTTTTTCTTTCGTGTTCTAACGTGGTCGAAATGTTGAATGCTTTCATCGAGACTTTCTAAATAATAATTTGCTTTACCTGCGCACTTACATAATGTATTATTCTACTCCCAGAGATCATTAAGACCCGGGTGATTTTCTCGGCGATGAAATAAAACTGACTGGCATATACCTAATCTATAATTTCAGTGAAGCAAGATTGAGAACAGATTTCTTGCCTTGCCACAAGTGTTCTCGAATCCAGTCCGTTGATTTGAAACCATGGTGGTGAATGTGAAGGTACTCCTGAATCTCCCGTTGTTTTACTCTGCTCCACATGAGTAAATTTTTACAGTTCTGAAGACACCTCGTTTATGTGTTTTGACATGTTTGATGTAATGCCATCCAACTATTTCGTGTTCTTAAATGAAAGTAAGATGTAGAGTCTTTTTTTAACATTTTGATTCGCATTAAACGTTCAAAAACAAATCACAAATTCTGCTGTACTGAAGATAACGAAACAGGGAGTAGGGTTTACACATGGGATTTGGAGGCTTTAAAAGTAATCAAAGTACACCTGCTGTGTTGCAGTCTTTATGTACAGCTTTTCTACTCTCTTGGTGTCTACTTGAGGTAACAACACAGGTGTGACAGGTAACAGATGTGTGTAGCTACTTAATACCACCATGCGTCGTTTGCAATACTGTTTTCCTCGCGGTATCTATTCACGGCAGGCACGTCTAGGCAATGAGAGGAAATATTTAACGATCGTTAGCGTGATACATTTTTGTAAACAACTGGTGAACAAAAACGCAACCACCTAAACAATGTGAGATAAAGTTGAACATGTATTTCATAGTAAACGTGTAAAACATAATGTTTAATCTACAAAAACAAATTATCACCATAATAGTAATTGCTTTCAGAATTAAGTTTCGATTTAAAAATTCCTGCTTCACGCTTTGACAATAATTTCTACTTTCAATCAACATTTTCCTTCAACATAGAGCTGCGAGTCCGGTTTAGCTGAAGTGGTTTTACCGGGTAAACTTCCGACATTTCCTGAACGGGACGATACTAGGCTCCGTGAAATAATTACAGTGCGTCCGCAGACATACAATTTACTTTCTAATTAGGATAAACTCGAGAACATTTGTGTCCTCACCACAGGGAGCACGTATACGATGCAGTCGTCCAGAAACTCCCAACGCAACTAGCTAACAGACCTAGCAAGCGAGCCGAGAGCTCACGTGATTTCCTCCACATGATACACACAGTACAATAAGCATTCTCAAAAGTAAATCACTGGTTATTACAGCCATGTTGCATCTATCTACCACAAATTTATTTGTAAGTTCCGCGGTAGTCCAGAGGTTAGATCTCACGCCACCTACCAAGGCGATCCGAGTTCGATTTTCGACGGCGTCGGTCCCCGAATTTCCGCACGTAGGAATCGTGACGGACGATGCCGCTGGTCGGTGGATTTTCTCGTGGATATCCCGTTTCCCCCGACCCTTCATTCCGGCACTGCTCAATACATCAGGTCACTCCTCATCAGCACTGCAGACCTGGACGTAACGTGCAGACCAATATCCCTTCTCACACAAATTTATATAAAACACAGGAGTGAAGTATTCAATAAAGTGAACATATCTCACGCTACACAAGTAAAAAGTGCATGGTACATAAAGTAGCGGTATAATTTATTTTGAGGCCGGCTGGTTTTTTATTATCATTACAAAATAAAAACAGGCGATTTAAAATAACTGTGTTCTGTAGAATTCATGAGTAAAACGCTTGGATAGTGTGACACTTTCCTATTACATATCATTTTTCTACCGTAATGAAATATGTTAATAATAATTTACGTTGCTACAATGCTTATTAAAATGTTAACATGAACTGTATTTATAGAATTTCTGTTTCTCAGTATTTTGTAATGATTTTTTTAAACACAATCGTTTACGATTAATATCACTTTAAAAATATTTATATTACAATATTGTTAACCAAACGTTTGTGGAAGGGCTCACATTGCTATGAACGGCCTTCTTAAGACTGTACAACACAACATTCCCTGAGGCAGAAGGCTACATTCCAAGCCGAGCTCTGGACCACTGGACTGATTGAAATCTTTCTTGAGGGCTTTCTCCAGTCGCAGTCCACATATGCACACTGCTATCTCCACGCGAGAGATTTGTGGATGTGAAATTTATCAAATGCGATTATTTCTTTAATTCTGTTATTATTGAGGCCTAGATATTATCGTTTTAGAAATTATAAAAATTAGAGTTTTCCATTTTTTGTAGATTTTGTGGTTTCAAACCCTTATTTTTCTAAAAACTGTTTTCAAATTTCTACTCAAAAGTAAAGCATACTACCGCATAGTGCTATATAAATAAACGTCCGCTGATAAAATACATATTCGACTATAAATTTTATCGATTTTTTGTTAAAAGTTCAGATTTTATAGACGATTGATTATTACAGTCGTCCGCTCGACATTGTATCATCCCACGTCCCTTACAAAAACATGTTCTTCGACCGCAACGTGTGACGTCTGCAAATTATTCTTACATAAATATTGCTATGGCTGGTCACTTTGGCTGTTCAATTTAAACTGAGTTCTCTTCAACATTTATAATAACAAAAAACTATATTTTATTGCAGCCAAAGATGATTATTTTTACTGTCTGGTGAAACGTTTACACTGGTATTTTAGTTTTATGGTAGTTCACATATATGCAACAGTAAAGATGATTGCAGAATAACGTAAATTAAAATTAAGGCTTTGCTTTATTTACCCCGAACAGTTTACAATTTGATAATGAAATACATTTATATATGTGTGCCTTAGGCAAGTTGCGAGACTTCACATAGAATATATCTATGCACGACAGTATATGTGATGTTCTGTATGTGTTATGCGTTACTCGTGTGTCCGAAGTAACGTTCCTGAAATAAAGGCGGTGGTGTGAAATGACAAGAAGTGAGTTATGAAGCAGCGTCGGAATTATAAGGGCGAGGGAAACGGGAGATCCCCGAGAAAATCCGCCGACCAACGGCTCCATCCGACACGATTCCCAGCGTTTGTTGGCATATATCCTCATAGTGTCGCTGGGATGCACAATGCGGCTTAAATCGCCACTAATTATGTACTGGTTCAATTAGGATGAAAAAGGTGTGTAATGTCATACACGTGACACTGATTTATTTTACGTTTAGCTTGAGGTTCCGACTGTGCACAGACATTTACGACTGATAGCTTATTAATTTTTCCTGACATGATGCAGTCCAGTACAGCATTTATAAATGATTGACGTCCCTCTTTCCTGGGCATCAAAATGTTCATACATATTAGAAGTGTGAAACCCTGTTAATTCATGTATTAAAATTAAAAAAAAAAAAAAAAAAAAAAAAGCTGTGCCCACATTATCGAAAATAAGTTACGTTTTGTGATAGCTAGAGCCCACGAATTTTGGTGAAAAGGATTCTGCAACAATTTGTTTCAATGCCTTATGTGCACATGTGCAGCTCTGCTTCGTGGTCAGTGATTGGCTGTATTAAATTCTCAGCGTCTCGGGGTTCTACCCGCAAATCACAGACGTGTGGTGTCGCCGTAACCTTGTTCCTGTTGGTACAAGTTAAATGAGACACGCCTGTGCAATTATACATTCTGCCAATAATCAAGAAGCAGATCTGCAGATGTGCACGTAAGGCATTGAAACAAACTGTTGCAGAATTATTTTCACCAAAAATCGTGGGCTCTAGTGATAGCACATTTTCCTTTCGTACGGGACATGTACTCTTACCCAGGGAGTCTATTAACATAAGTTATTTCAAAGTCCGTTTGAGTCTCGTTCGCCCAGAGTTTACTCGATACACAAGTTATTATGTTTGAGACATCCTGTGTGTAGTGTCTGGCCGTCTTTAACAACATTATAGCTAAGCGTACCTGTCACCGCATTACTTGGATCGTTTAGTAACGAGTTAGTGTTTACTGTTGAGCTGAATACTCTCCAACATATGTTTCTACATGCCTTTTATGCTCTCGTGGATTATGTTGAGGTTATTCAGTTTGTGAAAAAGTATAATAATGTATTCTTAGGAAGTCGTTTAGGTGATTGTCAACTGTCATTTTGTTCGTGGTGGGTCTATCTCCTGCGATTTATACATGGGTAGTGGACTGGCAAAAACTACGTGATCGTGGTGGTTTCTGGTACGTTATGTTACAACGACAGCCCTCAATTGTCGCGTAAGAAGATATATACATTGTTGTTTCCATCTTTCCAATAAACACTCCCATTTTAACACTAAACTTTTACGTCTTATTCCAAACTTCATCTTGAAAGTGTACCACTCGTCCATAGTTAGATGATTCTATACAAATTTATGGATTTCGAATTCTATAAGAAAATGTTTAATGCCCACTTCTTTTCATGTTGTCAATCGCTGGTTATGTATACGTGAGGATCCACATCTCGTCTGCTGAGACAAATTTTGACTGTCAGTTTACACACCGCAGTATTTCTTCAAGCGAACCAGACAAGACACAGTTTAGAAATATACAGTTCTGTTGACATCAAGCTGAATGGCTTCAAGCTGGTCGTGTGTGACGTGTAGGCATTCGTGGATTTCAAGCGAATACGGCGTTTCGCAAAAAAAACAATACACAGTGTATTCACGCGGACGTCCGACATTAATCAATTGTACAGTATTAATGTTGCCATTCGCGTTTAAGAAAAATAAAGAAATCCATGGTTCATGTTCATGCGACTAGCTACATGTACCGACAGCAATCTGCTCTCGTCCGCGGCTCGTTTGAAACTATCTACTACAAACAAGAAAATAACTATATTAATAAGCTTGAGTCACAATTTAATAAATCTTACATTATAAGTATCAAGCATTTTTTTTTATTATTCATAACGTATTGATATTATTTCAAGTTTAACTTTACTCTAATCAGAATTTCAAATATTCATGCGTAACTGAAATACAAAAATTCCTTATTTTTAAGCCGCCCGAACGACTAACAATATGTAAGAAATTTTAAGTAATGAAAATGAAACGTTACGCCTCCGTTTCGTTGTTCTGTTTGAGACAAGAGTTCACGTGGAGCGCTCCTAGTTTTAACACTGCAATATAATTGGTTAGCTACGAAAAATGGTACAAAACCTGTTGACCATAAAATAGGACCTGTCGGAAACTAACGAAGGCTACTAATGCTGGTATATCACCTAGTATTACGGACCCGGTATGCGCAAGTGTAACATCACCTTTAAGGACACGAAGTGATATGGCTCTTTATATATAAATCTGCTTTGCGCGGCTCTTCAAACACTCATCGAGAAATCTCGCCGGTTACATTGTCCAGTAAGCATAAATATTGAAAGAAATAAAATATATAAGTGTGTCAAGTCGTTGATAACTAAAAACCGTAACAAATGTTTTCTTGTTTTGGCACCGAAAAATAAACTTTAATGGTTACTGGAGTGCCTGAACTGAGCATGGATGAGTGTAATATTCTAATCATGCTTTTCGTAAAACAAACGTCACTAACGCAGGTTGAGTTATTTTCGAATAAATATTTTACCTGATGTAGCACTGCACACGTATCAACGACGTGATGTTAAGTATAAAGAAGTGCTGTACTTGGATGTGGGCAAAATACCTCAATTAATTTCTATAGAACGACTATAAAATATGCAGATAACAAATACATTGATTTCATTCGACGGTATTCAGTAAGAAAATACGTGGAAAGGTATTTGGGTTTTCGTTTTTGGCTATGTGGAGTTTACATGGTCCATGTGTCTGAGCTCTGACATGAATCACCGTTTATTTTTTTAAATATTTTTGTTTCGGACATTTCTTTCTTTCCCTCGATTATTCAATAAGTTAAAACTTTTTCTTTAACATATCTGAAATACTCTATTTTATTTATTTAAAAATGACATCAACCGGTAGATTGTGCACGCTTTAGTGAAATAACCTCTACGAGAGTGGGTATGATTATTTTCTAGAATTTTGGTCTTAATTGTTCACAGAACTCATTTAACTACAATCTTGAAAAATGGTTTACTGTTTTTTTATTTTAAGATATTAAAATTTTTTGAATATTGTTAATTTACAAATTAAAATAAACCACTCTGCCGTAAATTTCGACCCTGATTTCTTCAATTAGTTGGCTAGGCGAGAGCATCAAATAATAGGTTTTTGTATAAAATTCAAATACGTTCCAAAAAAATTCTTCTTTGTTAAACACATGTGTAAGAAGAGGCATGCAGAACCGTTTATTTTCTGTAGACGCTGTTTGAATTCGGTTGGAAGCACTTGAGGCATAACTGTTAAGAACGAAACCATATTAATGATAAGGATCTTACCGCTTTTCCTTTTACAAAATGTCTTATTGTCTCTGCCTGGTACTCTCACTGCCTTTCAGTGCATCCTTAGCTCTTTTAAAATATAAATATTCAGTTAATTTTAACCATTCTAAAGGTTTACATAGTTTTTACAGATTCTTCACCTTCAATTATATGTTGCCTGAAACTACTTGATGTGTTTTGAAAGGTTCACTAAAATTAATTTTATTTACTGTCCTTTGTAGATAAGAAATTCGAATAAAGACAGTAGCTAAAGAATTAGCTACACTTGTAGCGAATTATATTTTTAATTAAGGACCGACTATTGAAATACCTGTAAACTTTGCTGTATTTCGTTATGTCACCCAAGTAAGAAGTTCGTCAGTTCATGTTCTCTGCAAACAAGTGACAAGTTGGAGATAAGAGCGTTGTAAACGACATTTAAACAAACTTTTTCATTCTAATGAAATAATAGTACACGAACTCAATGCACCTCAATGGTCTACGGTAGTCTGCGAACTTGAATTTCGTTCACAAATATAGCAAATATTAATATATTCAAAATAATTTTCAACCTCTTCACTTGTACGTACATTTATATATACAGGCGTTACAAATAACAGTTATTTAAATTTAGCCTGTACATACTTGAGCAAGAACCAAATTTAGTTGAGACAACCAATGAACTATGCTGTTTTTCAGTATTCAATACAGGAGCCTTTGATAATACACAGAAATAAACTAACTATATAAGTGCATAGCGCAATGAAAATAATCTTGACAGCAACATAAAATAAGCCTATCTCTATTTATCGGCGATCATGTAAAATGAATGAAATACCTTTCCGCTTTTAACGTTGCAAAAGAGAAACTGTATTACTATTTCTACACGTAATTTCCAGGAATATCAATTTTAAACAGAACTAGTTCTGTAAGGTATATCCTATGTTTAAATACTAGAGATTTAAACTATGAGTTCAGATGACTAATATGTAAATTAAATTAAATATTTACACTGTGCATAGAAACACGCATCCAACGAGAGCTTAAACAACTTACCTTTAATTTAAACATAAATTATAATCATAATACACTTCTAACTAAATTTGTACTTCTCCATGGAAACTTTCAAAATATAATTAATAGGCCTATTAATTTAAATTTCTCAATTATGTAAATAGTAACACATTTTAACTCTTACGAAACATACTTCTGTGTTAAACTTTTAAAACATAATAATTTATTTACATGTTAAAGCTGATATGAGGTGCGGTTATTCGAATAGTTTCGCAGTGTTTTCTAATCTTAAATTTAGCATCATTTACTTATGAATACTACGGTATGTACTGAGACAAAAGTGCTTATTTGTATATCTAATAAACATACTGTTGTTAACAGCAAAACACTAAACAACACAGTATAAAAACACTTAACTTTGGTAGTGAATTTTTTTTATCAAACGCTCAGTAATGAACAAGAACTTTCAAACTAGAAAAATAAAATCTTCGTACCAAAAGACAGATTAATTAAACTGTAAGCAGTAATAATTTGGTCTTAAATTTTTCTTACGCAAACCAGTCAGACATATAAAGAGAGATAAATCAAAAGTATTAATGTAATGTAGGTAAAGAGCAAAAATATAGTGAGTTCGCAAACAAACACCTTGCTATGAATAGGAATCCTAAAAATCAGTCTTCTTATTAATTCTTAGAGTTCGCTTTTATCTCTACGAAGCCGTTGAGTCGTTGTGTCATAAGAATGCATGGAACATATGGTTTCCAGTGTGATCACGATATCATATTTAATAATAATTAAAGTTGTTTATTACCTCCGTAGACAAATATTCAGAGCATACATTTGACCCCATCAATAATGAATATCCCCGTATACATACTATTCCTGCTGTATCCAGTTACGAGTTACGTATGGATTTACAAGGCCAACAGCGGCTGCATACAGCTTTATACCAGTCCACGTTCAAATTTCCAGGCAACCAAATAATCTTTAACCTGAATGGAATTAAGTGAATATTCATTGTTAAACCATGAAATCCACTGATACCAGATTGAGCATTTCCAACAAATAATACCAGTGAAAAATTAATGGTTATCTAATTCCGTTTTAAAGTTCACACATTTCAAATGTAAATTAGCAAATTTATACTTATATCAGCGAATTTTCACAGATAAGAATTTTTAAAATGTTATTTCGAAATGAGTGAAATTGACAGGTACGTTTTTGTTGTCGAAGCGAGTCAACTACTATCGTCAATCGTTGTGTTGTCTTGTTTACCACCTTTTTTGTCGCAGCGATCATTTGAGTTGTCTTCGTTCTCTTAATCCACCAATTTCGCCATTTTCAATCACCTTGTTTGGTCCTTGTGCGGTTTACTTTTTTTTTCCATTGTATACCGACTCTATTTATATTATGAAAGTATTTGTTCGCTAGTTTACTACAGTCGTCTATGGCTTCTCTGGTTGGCTTCTTAATTTTTGTGTCGGTAATTTTCTCGCACTTAGGGCAAGTTGTATCAACTTTTAACTAACAGATGTGATATAATTTATATTTTCGCATATATCAACAAGGATTTGTGGATCAGTGGCGGAAAAGAAGAATACTGGTAGCGTACAGAATTGAGAGTATTAGAAAATATATTAGAGACAATAAATATATAATTCTACTGATCGGTGCAACACTATACTCTCAACATTTAAATTAATTCAAACATACGCGCTGTTCCGTACCAACATCTACTGAAAAGTATTTATTCGAAGCAATGTTGTCATCGAAATAGGGCCGTACAAGAATTTACAAAAGAAAGACAGAAAATGAACCTTGAAGTATTCATGAATGCTCTTAATAAAATAATTGGTGCATAGTAGGAATTAGGATAAATACTTGAACATTATGAAGAATTCAATTGTATGAAACGTCAATTAATAAGCATATATAAAGTCTGACAAGCTAACTGTGTGGCACAAACAGATGGCTTTAACGTTACGCAGTTTTACTAGAGCGTTCGTCCAGGAATCAACGTACGACGAGCTACCTATGTCTACTGGAAACTTGAAGTCATGCCGGAGAAAATCTTCTTTCTCTAAACATTTGATCCAGGCATATACATCGCACTGCAATCCTCCTGGACAAGCTGGCATACTGTCATACTTCCTTCTACAGCAAAGTCGGAGGAACAGGACTACGGTCCCTCAGTCCAGGACAACTCTTCCCTTTACACGTCCGGATTCCTTCGAAGTTCATAACACAGTCCCTTCTTATGCCTCTCTTTGTATCTATACCCAGTCTCCTTGCGATAATACACAGAGGTTATAACCTTTTCCGAGCACAGTTCAAATGTTCGCTATGCAACAATCCTACACTGCACTGAAATAAGTCTCTGAACATTCATTTATCCTAAACTTTAAATACCAATATAAATATTAAAATGAATTCGAAACGAACGGCCCAAAAATATACAAATACTGATTAAAACGTAAACCTTATTCAACTGGGTTTTAAAGTCCAATACCCGTAACAAGAGAAAATCTATATGTTACACAGGCTGTTAGTTAATATCGTGTTAGCTTATTATTTTGTTAAGTGCCCAGTTGTGTTTTGTCAGCCGTTTTTGTTCCCTTGTTAGCTACCAGGTTCTTAAGCGTTTTGGTGATGATTGTATGTATGTGTTGGCAATATAGTTCCTAGAAATTTAGTATTTTTATTCCGGAAAGTAAGATGATATTAGCAAGTGTGATATGTTTACATTATATTTTTCTTATAGTTTACAAAGTACGTACGAAATATTAAAACTTTTCAAGTGAGATGTTTAATAATAATGAAATTTTATAATACGTTCTCTCTGTCTGTATTGCACATTTAACTTAATTTAAAACAACACAAGCACTATGTATACCAACCTTAAAAGTAACATTATAATCAAGATATGTGACGAAATTATAAAAATTTAGAGTTTGAATTCATTGTGTGCTTGTTTAAGAGAGATTCTGTAGGGATTCTCTTTATTTCATAAGAATTGAGGGCTTATATTTTAGTTAATATTATTTCGTGAGACTGTTTCACTTTCAAATCTCTTCACATATGTTTGCTGTCTACACAAATAAAACCTACCTCAGTGAACACTTGCAAAGGCAGTCAAATTTACTGTACAGTTCTTGTACGAATGCCGTGAAACATGTAAGCAGTGAATTGTTTCGAAATAATGTCAGTATCACGATTTGATTCGCGGCACGCTGAACGACGAAAGCCACTTGTAGGCCTGTTTTATGAAATGCATTCATAAATACCAAGTTACACGAGTAACTAAACTTGCGTGGAATTGAAAATCAATTACTCAAATTGAAACCGGTACAAATATAATACTTTAGGCCGTATACGTTTGTGACGTAAACTATGTAAAAACAGAACTGTGAAACAAAGCTATTTCACCTGCATTAAATAATGCTGCTTCCAGTGAACAAAGTACATAATTATTCACGAACATCGCTAATCAATGAAAATGAACGAATTATCCACTGAATTATAAAATTTTGACATTAAATAACATTTGTATTCCCCATACTTTAGAACACAACTACAACATTTCTGGTACGATCATTTTTACAACAATTTTTCCCTACAGCTTATAAATATATAATTTCTCACTTCCTACTTCCTTGTATATGCACGAGGAAACTACATAATTTGAGGTTACGAAAACGTATAAAAACATTACTTTAGGCGCGAGATATTATAATTGTAAAAAGTAAAAAGTGGCTAAAACCACGGTCGCAGTCAATACAATTTTTATTATTAGTAATGCAAAACAAATTTGGAAGTTACATAGGATATACAAAGCCCACATTCATAATAATTAGTTTCGATACTGTACATGGATTTGCTTGGTTAGGGACAAGTTTTCGAAGCACAGAATCGCCTGCACGGTTTGTGTTCTTTGTATTATACTCAATCCATACTCTCCCATTCAATTATCGTTTCATTCTATAATGTCTCAAAATAAATATGACTTAGCACAAAGTATTATATTTGTAAGGTACCTGTACCGAATATGGACCACTAGTCGCCTTTGTGGGGTAATGCCGAGATATATGTGGGATCCGTACACTCTAGTCTACAGTAAGAATACACATCATCCATAAATATCTGCATTACATTTTTCAAGTGTTATACTAGTAACATAATTAATTTCTTACACGCATATGATTGTTGAACCTTAAGTGGGTCATATTCGGTACAGGTACCTTATAAACTTAAACGAGTCACAGAATTTTCGCAACTGCCATCGCCACCTTATCAATCGTTTCACACTCACCACTATTCTTCTGTTAAGTAGTTATCGGCCTCTTCTAGGGCAGATTAGTTACCCTGAGAATAAACTCTTTGGCTAGCGATAGCATAAGTTCGTGCAACGCATTTATTGCCAAACAGGAGAATAAAACTTATCCCAGGTGCTAACAAGTGTTGATACAACTGACACTTAGTATTTTATTCAATTGTGGGTATTGTGCGACTCAAGATTAGCTGACAATAGCTTATATCCAACAAATCACTTCAGTTTGT
The DNA here is from genome assembly GCA_003012365.1 of Medauroidea extradentata. Taxonomy (NCBI): domain Eukaryota; kingdom Metazoa; phylum Arthropoda; class Insecta; order Phasmatodea; family Phasmatidae; genus Medauroidea; species Medauroidea extradentata. Next base: position 146,763 of record PNEQ01106562.1, read on the forward strand.
CATGGACCACATTGCAAAAATCACGCATAGATAACATTATTGATAACTATTTATAAAGTTCTATGTAAAGAGACGTCCTTTTACATAAGCTCAGGCTTTGGTTATAGTATAGTACGTAAATTTACTGGAGAAGCAGGTTGGTAAATACAAGAAGCGGTCAAAGAATAACTATACATATATAAAATTAATTCTTAAACAAAGCTTAAGTTTCTCGTCAGGTTCGTGATGCGTAGATCTAAAATTAAGCTTTATACAAAAAGCCCACGTTCCAGCATTAGGATTTAGACAATTAGTACTATTTTACGAAAGTTCGTCTGAGTTATTAACACTTTTTTTCATTTTACTTAATTTTTTAAAACTTAGCCTATCTAAAACGTCATGAGAAAATTAAAAATTATTATTGGTACTTTACGGACATTTTAAAGGAAAATGATATAAGAAATAAAAATTAATACCAATTTTCGTTCACATTTCAACATTGGGAAATTATTTAACATCACAATGACAATATTGCACGTTGTCATAACTAAAATATTTTAATACTTGTTGGGTGTCGAGATTGAATATATACAACATCGATCAATTAGAAATGTTACTTTAATTTACATCCGTGTGAAAGATCAAGCCGTCTAGTTGGTTTTGATAGTCCTAGGTAAACTCATGTAAATATGTTTCTTCAATTTTAAAGCATATTTTATTGTGTTCCTTTAAAAAATAATTAATGATCACAATGACTCCTAGCGTTAATGTGCATGCACACTGGTGCGAAAACGAAGAGAAGGCATGAAAAGCTAAGACAATAGAAGCGAAGCGCTGTTTCCTAGTCGTGCACACTTTACCGCGAAGAGAAGAGATGCGGAGCGACGAGCAATACACCCAAGGACTCGTATCGCGCATGGACAAAGGGCCGAACAGCACAGTACGTGACTTCAGTGTTCCGAGGAGGCCACTCACATCTTCAATTCTTCTTCCTTAAGAGGGGGTGGTACCTAATTCAACGCTAAAAGGATTGATTATATCTGTAGGTTTCTTGAAACCGATTTGCGAAAATTAAACAATAGAAACCCTAGACAATAGTTTTAACCGACGTTTTAAACAAAATTATTTCCAGTGTTAAGAACTTCCGAAGCACAATCTCTGACGCCGGAACCCCGTGCATTAAACTATGGCACAAGATATCACGCGTAACGAATTAGTAATTACGGAAAAATATTTACTTGCAAAGTTAGCAAATACCATTATCTAGGTTTGTCATTGAGTATTTGTCCATATTGGCTTCGAAACAAGCGTAGAAATCAATTGAAGTTTTCAGCGTTTATTTATCTACCACGCACTCTTAATGCGTTTCATGCCAGGGTGTATGCACCTTTAATGTTACTTATTTATGTACAGTAAAATATTTTGCTCACCATGATACTAATGAAGTTCTGCAAAATCAAGATGTCAAAGAGCAAATGTTGTCTCTTATAAAAATCGTCTCTTACCATGGCATGGAACTCGCATACTGACCATCCTGTCACTGAGTTACAATGGTTAGATTGTCTGCATGGAAATCATAATGTTGGGGGTACGAATCCCGGTAAATTCGAGGAATTTTTCAGTTTACCAAACGGTACAACTACATCTCAAGATAACATAGCAAATTAGATTATTTCGTGTGTCTGAAAAACGGAGTGCTAATAATTTGCACCAATTAAATTTTTGTGAGGAATACGGATTGTCCGTAATTTTATACAGGATTTCGTTAACAAGCATAACTGAGTGTTCATTATTTTACGAAGTTTTCTGGATTTTTACCTGTACTTTTCCGTAATTTCACGGACATTTTTTTAACACTGTAACTAAAGTTTATTTTTGACTCTGGTTACTAGCAATAATTTGTACATTACATCATAAACACTAGCAAACGTAAATGTACAAGACAATATTGACGGGGCCAAGGCAATGCAGTCATCCAAACACTCACTCTCTTAGCAAACCAATGCGAAATCAATATACGGTCAAATCATCTGGAATTTCTCACGCGGATAACAAAGTGACTGTTGTCATTGTGGGGTGTTTCTTTCTGTGATATCCTGTTTCCTTGTCCTCGAATTTCGCATTAGAATGTTGGTACCTGACAGAACCCACACATTCAGTGAGATGTACTCCGCTGTGTTTAATGTATAAAGCTCGATACAACCTGAGAGGGAGACGGGGACATTGGCATTAGAATGTAAGGTCAGAATAGAATTTGAACGTAGGCCTATACTGTGGGATTGTTGCATAAAGTGACGGAATTTCCTTATTACAGGCTAACTAATTTTCCGTCTTTAGATTTTATTTATTTAATAGAACTCCACTCTGTTCGTTGCACAGAAAATACTTTTGTCTGACTATTATGTTGGCATGGCTATATATCGATGTGCTTCAATATATCGTTGTCAGCGTTTTATGGGCTGCCAAAATACTTTTATCTAAGTTAATGAAGAGCAAGCAACATGATTTAGTTTCTGAAGTGACACGTACTTACATTATCTGTAAAATTGTGTACGTGTTCCTGGTATAAGCTGTATAAAAAATATAAAAACCGACTTTTTTTCACTTTGAATAATTCGCAAATTATTACATAACGCGTGTAAGTCCAAAGAGTAAAAACTGAGGCCTTTAAGCCTAGGCTGTAGATAAGGGATAAAAATATAATGTACGAAAACTTCACTAACTATAATAATCAATAAAGTAAATACTAAGGGTTGTTCTCGGCAGTAAAATATGTAAACGTGCAAAGGTCTACAAATATCGCAACACCTATTCCTACCACCAAAATATTTAATGGAGAAATCACACAATAGAAGCTCAAAATAAATATTGTAAAAAGCTTAATCAGTGTATCAACCACTTGCGATGAATTCTTAACGTAGTAACATCAACATTCTGTAAATAACAGTGTGTTCATGTCGTAGTGCAATATGTGTACCGTACAATAATGTAAGTTTTTTTGTCGTGCTTGGTTTAGTTTTGATAACTGTTTGATTTCTGCAATTGAGAATTTTTTTTTCGTATCCCGTATGAGTTTGCGAATGAGCTTTTAATAAGCATCAGATGTCAAATTTAGCTTTGTTCAATTTTCTTAATCATTGTTAACAAATAGTCGGTTATTGTTAATTCTAATGATATTACCACATTTGCTTCAAAGTCTGATTTAAAGCAGAAGCGTATGAAAAAGTAATTTTTTGGTGGGGGGAGGGGAGGAATCGTAACATAAAGGAAGACTCTTAACTTCTGCAGGATTTATGGAGACACCCATCTGCATTACTGCCATACTGTCTTATCGTGTTCTTATTACGTGCAGACCATTTACTCCGCTACAAAATTCTTGAAGCAAGCCAAGTTTCCCGATATTGCTTCCGTGCGGTGAATATCAAATGCATTTCATTTTCAGGATAATGGCTTGAATAAGTAGACCATCCCTAAGTATTACACCTTTAATAGGGCAAACAATTTTATTCAATAATTTGCAAGCTCACCATGTTTCGTCTACCTATCTACTGTTGTTAAATATGTTTGACTTTACTACAATGATTCTAATCATAAGTATCAATATTATTAATGAATTATGATATAGCTGGTTAACGCATAACAACACACTGTCACATTAAAACTGCTTGTAAATTAACATAGCGTTTCACTCACCACGGAAAATCTAACAGATTGTTATATCTACCTTCCACAAGATTTAAACTTTCTTGCCCTGAGAAAACTTTATGAATTCAAGTGAAGTTGAATGTTTAGTAAAATGTAATTTAATTACGTTTCGAGCATTTCAAAGTAATTTTACCTTTATGCAGACCGTAGTAATTAAATTCAAGTGCCGAATTTCCTGGCCATAGAGATGCTTGCTTCAGTCGCAAAATTAGTAATATAATTATAACTGGAAAATACTTCAGTTTCTCTAGTACGTATAATTTGTTATTGCTCTACATCAGCTACAAACACTTCTTTTTTCATTCATGTAAATTAGATATTCAGTAAGTAACGATAAGTAATAAAACTAACTGTAGAATGCATATAGTAATGGAAAGCAAATAAATGGAATAGTATAATGCAACCACATGAATTGTCTAGCATACAGCAATAGCTCTATAACTGCAGCAAAATGTTATCAATGTGTCAGTCAGTTTATATATAAAACAACAATTAACATACCTGTAATTCGCATTCGGAAGAATTTTACATAGTAAATAAAAACCATTTTCTAAAAGTTTTATAGCAGATATACTTCGAGGCATCGAAAAAGAAACAGATATTGAAATGCGAAACTATTATTTTCCCAGAATCATGTACGTATACACCAATTTTTAAAAAGTAATTTCTTCTCTGTTCTAAATAAAGTGGCAGATTCTATAGTTTATAGAGTACTTTTCCCACAGTACTGTGATTATCTTACTGCTTACGCTGTACTTAACAATAATTTTCCTTGCGAAGCTTTTGGGTTTAATGCAGAAAAAAAATTCGAGTAATAGGAGGCTTAACTGTGCAAACTTGAGCACGATTCCGGACCCATACGATTAAAAGATAGTTTTCGTAAGTGACTGAAAACCAACAATAACACAAAAATGTTCTATACATGCCTATTGTAAATAAATATTTAAATACTATGCATATTGCATGCATCTGCAAGTGAAATAAAAATGCAAATATTCCACGTGTATTTTACAGTAACTGTTAAACGTTTTCCCTTTTGCAAGTCACGTTCTCGTACAGTTACCACCAACGGTTTTTCCTTTTGGATTACGACTATCAGAATACCTGTAGAAACATACGACTGCCCTATCACGTAACCCGCATTCACACACAGCAACTAAACTGTGGTCGCATGGTCAGCATTGCAACGCGGGTGGCGTACCTGTCAGGCAACACAGTGCACCCTCACATGTTCTTCCTCTCAAACAGTTTGTATTAAAGTGTTTCATAAAGGTGATGTGTATTATGCACGTGTATTACATTTTTGAAAAATAATAAATTTACCCATGTGTTAGTCACACATAAGTAGGAACTTACCACCGCTTAATTTTCTCGATTTAAGAAATGTTTGTGCTCCACAAAACCTTAAGATTCTCAGACTAATTTCTTTTAATTTCCAGCATGTACTATTAATTCCGGTAAAAATCATATAAAATATCGATTTGCATGGGTGGATATTTCCCTTACGAGTTACTGTACGACATTGTTCGTATGTTATATTTTCTACCCCATTTTGGATAGAGAATGTCCTCACGGCGTTTCTGCCTCGTAAGACGTTATTGTGAACTAAATTGAAGTGTGTATAATGTCGTTAACAGTGATTTTCCACCATAACCCATCATATCATGTGAACTGAGCACATCAACACACATGCACGAAGTATTGCCTATGCTCTTCTGGCATTCGCATGGATTTTAACAAAAACTATCAATCCTAGACAGTTTAATTAACAGGACCATTTTTATTATAAACCTCACACTACTCAAAAAACGTCTGTAAATATTCAAATATCCCGACGGTACAAAATTCGCATCCAATTAGAGGATGGCCACCCGTATTAATTTATTAATTGTTAATGGTATCAACCATCATTTAACTAAATAGGGTTTTAGGGTCCTAATTACATAAACCCGTATTTAGAGTTTAGTCATTTTAGATAGTTCAGTTTCCCAAAATTTAATAAAAGTAAGGTTTCAAAACTCGATATTCAAAAGATCATTATTCTCTAAATATTAAAAGTGACCAATATATATCTTATACTTAATACTTAACAAGGAATCACGTCTCAGCGTTTGTATCTGTAATTCAGGAACTACCTGTGAGTGATGACCAGTGACAGGTCTGACGGAAATCATTCGACGAGAGGCATTCGGGAATGTAAGAATGTGGTAGTGCACAGTGACCTGCCTACGGGGTAAGGACAGGCTGGTTGTAATTTGGAGTGATTAATGTGATTACGGTATAAACAATTCAATGATAGGACTGAATTGATATCAAAACCTTGCGTGAAAATTCTGCTTAAGAATAATAATTGAATAACTATAGCTTTAAAAAAATCACACTGTCACTGTCATTTGTGCAGTATTTACCTTTTCTATCGTAAATTACGTTACTTAACACAAGTATATTTGAATACTTTACAAGTACACCAACCTTTAATTACATTTTTCAAACACGCTTCATGTAATATTTTGTACAAATATTTTACGTACACTATTAAGCGGAATATTGAGTACATATGCCATTACAGTGCAATTTTGTCCCATAAATATTTTATTTTTCTTGACGATAGAAGCTAACCTCAGATCTCGAAACATCGTGACAAGCTCGAAAGAGAATTTCTTCTTTCTTTTTCTGAGGGACGTCGCAGGTACATAACTTTATATGTGTAACATTTTCATTATCTTAGGTATTTGTCTGTTCTTTAGTAAACTTGGTGTGCAGAGATTATATTTCACTTTTATTTCCGTTTGATAAATACTTTTGTATGTATAAATGTGTTTGTTCTTAATTTATTTTCGTTGCTGATTTATTTTGCAGGGACTCGTTGAATAACCATACCACCTCAGTCCCAGTACGACAGTGCACGATTTATTCTCAACAAGCTTACACAACAAAACATAATAACAACCATACAACAAGCAATATGTTTACATAGAAACACATGAAAGGCCCACAAGAGTAGTTAACAACAATTCACATCTTGACTTATGAAAGACTCACATCATAATTTTCCCTAAAAAATGTAACTTTCAAGGATAGCCGGAACTTAAGAAATACTTTAAGATTTTTCAATTATTATCTGTCCAAGAAAGGTGTCTTATGTTTGGTAACCGAGTAGTTGACCCTACTAAATTATAACAAAATGTGTTTTCATTGCTTTATAACGATCATTTAGGTGTTACGCGTTGTAAGTTCATGGCTAGATCGTATATCTGGTGGTACGGGATGAATGACGATATAGAAAACAATGTCAGAACGTGTAAGATATGTCAACAGGTACAAAACAATGGCAGAAAAGTGATGAAATCATGGCCTGCATCTAAAACGCTATGGTGTAGGATTCATTTGGATTTGTTAGAAACACATAACAGAAAATGTTCAATTATTGTAGATGACTATACTAAGTGTGTAAAGTGTTTACATCTTGAAAATCGTGTCTCAGTTGAAGAAACATAATTTTAGTAAAGATGATTGTAATGACAGAAGTTGTATAGACCAGAGTCTTCTGTATAAATTGGATGATACAGCTAAGAGTGTAATATCAGGTGTTAATGATGATAATCGTGGTATGTCTGATGATGTACTGTACATGGGCATGAGCACATCTCACAGGGAAGACTGAGAACAGTGAGAACTGTGAGAACTACTTCGACGATTCACGATACCCTCACTTGTATATGCTGTGGGAGATGGACGCTTTAAATTTGACAGTGTATTTGAACTGCCGACTGCCAAAACGTCTTGATGACGTTGCTGACTACAGCAAACAATTTTATTTGCAGACTGATTTGCGCTTTTCCACATTAAGCACTAATTCACAAGACTTCTCAAAAGTTAAGTCATTATCTTCGAACAACCATACATTTGTCACACAATCCCACTACCAGTTTGCCATGCAAAGCTCTATCGATAAACGTTCCAAAGTCACATTTGATTGAGAGTTGCTTTAAATCAGATATAAAATCTGATAGGGATTCACCATCGAGTTGATATGGGGAATGGAAATTGAATGTGTCTGCTATTATACGCGTTGTAGTAGCAAAACATGACAATAACTGCTTTCTACATTCGTCGAACGTGCAATCTGTTACTTTTCATGGGACGACTTTATTTTTCAAGACATTGTAATGGTCGGGACCTAACAATATAGGCTAATAAGATGGTCCAATTTCTATTTTGACGATTGTATCTCGTTGATACCAAAATATGAGTCCAGATGATCTAAGAAGTGGTCGATATGTTCTTCAGTAGGGTTAAAAGGGGCAAAATTGTGGAAGTTAACATGTGACATGTTGGAAGTCTACGATAACATGTGCTTGTTCTCGCCGTCTGTCATTGGCCACAACGAAACAAGTATGAGACAGATACAAAGCTGGATGTATGTAGATAGCCCTTAATACATTACAAACACGTTTCACATATGAACTCCACATTTATGACTCCAAAATCCCGTGCGTGAAAAGCACACCGCATCCTATCCTCGTCGCCAAAATTATGTATCTGCAGGGGCTCGTTGAATAACCATACCACCTCAGTTCCAGTACTACAGTGCTCGTTTTATTCTCAACAAGCTTACATCAACAAACCATGACACAACCATACAACAAGTAATTACCATACATAGAAACACATGTAAGACCTACAAGAGTATTTATGAAAGATTCACAATATGACTTATGAAAGACTCTCACCAGTTGTGGAATTGTTCATTTATTTCTGCATTCTAATATTATCTTCTTTATCATGATTCGCTTGTATTTTTCTAGCAAGACATGTCACTACAATGACGTGAGTTCACAATATTCCACATAATTATTCAATTTCACTGAAATTCATTCAACGAAGTTACAATATATACACTTCTGTTTAGCCGAAATGGTTCAAAGTTTGAGCCTTTTGTTAAAACATTGCGGTAATCTCAATATGATGTTTTTAGTTGTCGTTTCGTATTTTTAACGTAACGAACGTAGATGGCTAGACAATGTGAATAAACCAATTGAAGAGAAGGATAATGCGATTAGAAAATGATTATTATGAACACATATTGTACTTTCAGGTGTAATTCTACCGCTTTTTATAAATAATATTGCGTGTCTGCAATATGAAATTTTATCTCAGCCTGTCACAGCTTACTAGAAAAATTTCAGCGTTTGTTTCAAGATGCTGTTAAACTCTTTCCGAGAAATAATAACTAAATCTGTATACGAGTGTTAATTTATTTACTGTTAAAAAAGATAGTAAGTTTTATGAAAACTGTTAATTTTCGTCCAGTTCTGAAATATGTATTTAAAGTTTTAAGTCTCTAACTCATAAAGAAGTCAGTAAAAATCTACTTCAAACTGACAAATTTACAGACAAGAAATCGAGTTAATAAAGCTTTGAAAAAAAAAATTGTTTTAACTTCCTGTCTTTAAAGAGTACATAGTGGGAATTATACCATGAAAATCGATTGTAAAATGTAATTTTCTTTGAATAAAATTAAATAACAACTGGGTAGTCTCCTATTGTCTTGAAATTATTCAGTGGCTGTAATTTAATAAATTTACTGAAAACTGGTACATTATCATCCTATAATTAGAGTAACTCAGCAGCAACTAATCAAGATCAGTCGGAGGAGGTCTATTGTTATATTAGTGCTGGCGTGCGACAGCTCGTAGCAGCAACCGTTACAACATCCACGTGCAGCATGCTGAGGTGTGGATATTTGTTGTGCTTTAAATTATATAGCAATTGGTCATTATGAACATTATAAAATAATCAAGAGTGTCATACGCCTCATAGAAACAAATACTACCTCAACGTGATACGACACGCAACAATAAAAATGAATTACACTGTAAGGCTTAGGTTACACCGGAAAAATAACAGTAAAAATGTTAATTACAAAATGTTTATAACAAAAATGTTATCAACAAAATTTAATCTGAGGTACTCTATTTTATAACAATGTTTGTAACGAAGGTGTTTTTAATATTTCTGAAAACACCAGTGATACTAACGAAGCTCTAAGAACGATGAACGGAAGTTAATAGCAATGTTGACGACTAAAATTCCTACAACATAGATGATAACATTGCTAGTAACATTTGTTACTAACATTCTTTCATCTGGCCCGCCGTAGAATAGGTCAGGAAAATAATGTTATCAACAGTGTTGGTGACAAAGTTATTGACATATTTCTAAAATGCGTCCCGTTTGTTGCTAGCAAATGTTTTCTACAAAATATTATTTACAGATTGGTATTAATATTTTGTATACTAACAAAGATTATAACATAATTTTGGCAACGATGTTGAAAACAAGATATTGTCAACAATTTTGAAGCATTTTTACAACCTTATTAATAACTTCGTTGAAAACACGTGTTATTAGTAATATTATCGATGGTGAAAACTAGGCTTTAGATGCACGGGCACGTTGTTACTGCACGCATATAATATGTCGTTAACTATCTGCGTGGAGCTCTAGAAGCGTGTTATAATTTTGTTTAAATGGACTGTATTTTGGAAGTTTCGTATTTTTTGTATACTATGTTGACAAGTCTGGACTCAATATTAGACAGTTAATCACCTCAAAATCTCTCGCATTACATTGGTTGTATCTCCCGAATACGAATTCTGGCTTGTGACTCGAACATAACTTTTGGTGATTTTGAAAGCTATTAACTTTTAAGGAATATTTTTCTGCTTCTACATTGCACTATTGCTGGCCAGCGCGCATGGTGTATACAACACACGCACCGAAATACGAATGTCAACGCGCGGAGTAAAAAAAAACTATTGTGAACGTGTTTAATACTCGTATGTTTGTGTGCGTGGAGTAGTAGTAGTACATGTTTATGTATCACAGCTTTCGTCAACATAGTCGGCCAAGAAATTCTGTCTCATTTTAATATTCGTGAATTACCAGTAGTTATTCATGTGTACACAAAGGCATGCATATATATAAGGGAATATTTGCAGGTTGATTACTCTACAGGTACAAACGTTGTGACGTTATTTCCTATGCGAAATTGGGAATAAATATTTCTTCGTACAATGTAATTTAGAAGCTATTAAACATTGGTATAAACGCTTAAAATGGATACATAAAATAGCTTTAATTAAAATGACAAATTCTACTTAAGGTTAAATTATAAGATTTTAAATATTACTGCTAACAAAATTAATACCTAACGCCGGAGCACAGCTGTGTGGAGCCATCATTCTCTACAAAAAAGATAGGAAGTTATGTAAGTAAGTTATAAATGTGTGCGTGACTCTCGGATTTCGCTACTGACTCACGATAGTACACAAACCACGTTCCTTAAAAGTAACCCTCTGACTTGAACAATATCTTAATGTAACATACCAATTAGTAGGATCTAAAATATCTCTTCGGTTATTAGTGAGTACGTGGTAAGATAATTCCGCAGCTGTTTTCAAGTGCAGGTCTTGCTTTAAACATACATGTAATAAATACGGAACATGTTTTATTTATATGTATTTGTGTTCAAAATAAACAACTATAAATTGTTTTAACTGGTGAATAACTCCCTCACAAGTTGATTCATGTAACAGTTCACGTAATATTTAAAATATACCCCAAATACCATAGTTAATCACATCACAGCGTTTGTATACAGGAAAAGGGTGGAAGAGTGTGTTAACAGGCGTGATAAAAGTTTAAGAAGAAGTAATTTGAAAATGTATTTTCAATTCGTCCATTAAGTGAATTACAGTGGGAGTCAAATTTTAAACTGTAAGTTCTTAAGATAATTTAACCTATAACTACTATGTATCTCATTGTTTTTTACACTAGATATAGTGTCGGTGCTTTACATCTATTGGCATTCTATGATTTATTTAAATTATATAAATTTTATATTCGGATAGGGTAGTACGGACGAATCGAAGCATATTTTCCACTTACATTTTCACTCATTATCACTACGCAAAATTAACACAGTCCATTCTGACATATACTGTATACAGTGGTGTAATTAAATTTTAGTTTAGGTTTTTTTATGCTGCGGTAGTTTAGCTGGACGAGATAGTTATATGGACTTTTTGACTTGGTTGGCGTAGACTAGTCGAACACATCCGTGACTAGATTCAGTTTCTTGGACGTACTCCATTGCAAAATTAAACGACTGTCAAAGAAAAACTAAACAAATAAAATAAACCATAAAATAAGCAGAGTATGCTTAGTCAGCTAGATACATACACAACATGACTAAGCATACTCTGATTATTTTATGGTTTCTTTTATTTGTTTAGTTTTTGTTTGACAGTCGTTCAATTTTGCAATGGAGTACGTCCAAGAAACTGAATCTAGTCATGAACTCCCATTGCACAGTTCTTTCAAAGATCAGAACACATCCGTCCAAACACAGTTTTCACTCGTACCTGAACTGAGACTCGACCAAGAGCATGACGTATAGAGCGTGCAGTCAAGCAACATTATTGAGGTCGGCGAAGGAACGTTGCACTCTCCAGACGTTCTTGTGTCGTTGGAAAACTCGTACCACGGAGCAGGAACTAGCTCGTAAACGAGGTCGCACAAACATCGTCTGTCATCATCGCGACTAACACAGAGTGTGATAATACCAGGGCACTGTGCCTCTTACAACCACACCGTGTTGTGAGTGGTGTTGTTTCTGTCTACATGGTACACCAAAGTTGACCCTAAGTCAACCTTGGCACCGCATTATTGCGTCACGTATCACGTGTAGTCGTACCTAGAAACTTCCCCACAAACATATTGCACTCGTACATCATCACTAAATTGAACTAGATCATTTCCTGGAGTTATGCTATTTCCGAGAGAAGTATGTATAGAAGTTGTGTTGGAAATTATTCTGGGAAACGTATATATTAAATGTGAAATCTGTACTTTATTTATAATGTTGGGTTTCCTTCAGAGAAGTTGACAGAAAGACTTCTTACGTCAAATCCTCCAGAGAAGTTGGAAAGACTTCTTGTGTTAAATATTTCAGAGAAGTTGATAGAAAGACTTCTTGCGTCAAATCAGTGCTTACCTTACACCAGTATCACAGTGAATAACTTTTCTGGGAATATCGTTTTTATCGTGAAAAGTAAAGAACTAATATCTGTAAGATTCCGCGTTTGAACTTAATCATATTGCACGACATTAAAAAAGAAAAAGAATGAAAAATTACCAAAGCTGTTTTGTAAGGGCTTCGGCGCTGAAAAAATACATCGGCTTTAGATATACGTGCAGTAATACCACACTGTTGCCAATCTGAGTTGCGTGCTACTGTACTAACAAGCGCGATTAGTATCTAGAAGCGTGGTGCGAAAGTCGTAAATAGGGCATTACTGGTAGTTTTACACTGATGTTATTTGTTTTATACGTAACATAATTTTCATTCCGAAGATTTCCAACATTATTTTTAAGTAATTGCATCGTAATTTTAAACCTATTTTTGAGGTAGCAATAAACCTCAAAGGTTTTCAATTTTTCGGGTCAACAATTTTGTTTTGAAAATAGACGAACCTCAAGCAAAATATGCTTTTGCGAACGAATGGTACATAATTTTTCAAAAAGACCTACACAGAATTGCCAATCGTATGACTGCTCTATTTGTTGAAATTTTTAAGCATCCCACTGAAAACTTTTTCAGTTTTTTTTTTTAACCAATGTGAAAAAAAAATACCTGTAGCATTACCTTAAAGCGGATAGCAGTTATCTCGTTGCCTAAGTGTCGTTTAAGTGACTTCTGTCTTCCCTTCGAACAACGTTATGTTACAGTGAATACACTTTCTGTCTCACCCTCGCTTAGTTTAATTTTAAAATATTTAATTACTAATGTTAACTACCATTAATTTACGATGTTAGATGTTGAATCACTTTACATATGCGACTTGCAATCAAAAACCAAGTTGTTATCTTGTATAGCCCATCATCTGTTCGTGATAGTCGCATGGACATTGTAATGGTATGAAATTCCTGTATTGTTAGTTGTGACTTGATAAGCATGAGCATATTTATTTGTATTGTACATGAACGTTTACTTACAAAGTTTTAGGACAATCTTTTGAAAACTTAATACATTACTAACACACATATTCGCTTCAGAATTACTGCATTTATCGCAAGTATTCTATACCTTTTCAGCATTATTGTACTATGTCAATTTTGTTATGTATAAAATGTTGACTTATTTATTTTCATGTTGCGAAACTTATTTCACAGCCAGTACGAGAGAATAATAGTACAATATGAACTATGTTGGGTGAGGACGTAAAAAATATGTAGCTACTTTTACATGCACTTCCCACAACCTAGAGTGGATAGAGCATTGCACAACCTTCATGACACTAAGCTTGGTTTTGCTAAGCACAACTAATGAAAATATGTGAACAGATTTATCACTGAGTGCGTGTTGTTTTACTTACTTTTGTAAAACGTAGTTTTATTGCTATTTTGGTGCTTGAGCAGTTAAACATTTTTATTGAAAGATGTCACAGAACAGTTTAATACTTGATTATTTCCCTTCGCTAGAATAATTAATGCCTATACTAATATACAATTTGAAGTGATATTAAGTGGTGAAACATAACCCAAAACAACATTTTACTCACAAACATGCTTAGTTAGTTCACAATCACCAGCGCCGGAGAAAAGGAGCATTTTCATGGTTATGACAAATTTTTAAATTATTAAAAGAAGGTGTTAACTAACTCAGAGCAGTTATCTCAGGGTTGGTTACTAAACATTTGCCACAATAAAACTGACACCACAGTACTGATGTGAAAAATGCACAATAATATATATCCAAATGAGTTAGTCACACATTATTAAAGGCTCTCTGGTGATAGTGACTTCTGACGTAATTCTGTAGCCTGTAGTTTATGGCGTACGTTCCTTGGAATTTTCTTGAACAATACCAGGACCCTTCGTTAAGGGCATATCCCACGTCGGAAGTTCTAGCTGGGGTTCTCAGTTATATAAAATAAACTCAATCCAGATCTCTTCTAAAATCATTTTTAGTATCCTTGTCCTTGTTTGAAGTTATTCCGAAGATATGTTCATTTCTCCCCGTCTGCCAGACTAAACACACATTTTAGACTGTTTATAGCAACGAGGAATTTCACCCACAGTTCACACTTTACTCATTGACATCAGCGCTTTTTAGAATTTATTGCTAATTTTTACTCATATTACGTTAAACCAATTAAAATATATAATTAAACTATTTTGTAAACATTTAAGATTTCAAGTAACTATCAAATACTTCTAGTAGAATTCAGTAACACTAGTAAAGTTGAGCATAATTACAATATTAGCAAAAACAAAGTTATCATCTGTCAAAGGTACAAATTATCAGAATAATTTTACATTTCACACTACATAACACGAAAGATACACATATTTTAAATTTCTTAAATCAATGACTCAAACTAATCCAGAAAACTTAGTTTTCCTTGTTAAAATCCAAAGTTTTGAGCTATAAAAAATGTAATGCTGTTTATGATATAACGTAGTTTTAGTTTGTTATCTTATGTCACAAGTTTACCGCGTGGAATAAATGTACTTATAATAAGTGTAACTGTTTACGTCTTGTGATTTAGTAGCTATGACTGTAGTATTCCGGAAGAAGTTAAGACCCAGAACAAATTACGCATGAAGGAAAAATGCGAGCAGAGAAATTATTAGTTTACGTCCATTGCAGTTTAAACAATAAATTTAACCGTTTCATAGCTTACCGTAGATGTTTTTAGTCCGTAATGTCTTGAAGTAAATGCTACAAATTTTGGGCACGAAAGTTTTCTGTTTCTGTATGTATACATGTTCGTATGACTATGTTTTATTGTTATTTTGAAACCTTTGTCTATCAGCGGACCCACGCAAGTAACAACAATATATTAAGACTTTTTTTATGTTTGCAAATACCTTTATTTTTTTTTATAGTATGGAGATATATATATATATGAACAGATTATGCGTATAGCCAGTGATTTTTGATTAAATGAATTTTGCAACAATTTGTTTCAATGCCTTTTTGTGCACACCTACAATTATGGTCCGTGGTTATTGGCATGATATAATAGGGCAGAGGCGTGGCTAATTTGACTGTGCCAATCAGAACAATGTTACCGCAACACCACACGTTTGTAATTTGCGGGTAGGACCCCGAGACGCCGAAGGTTAAAAAACGTTCAATCACTGTCCGTGAAACCTAGAAACAGATGTGCACATAAGGCATTGAAACTATTCTTGCAGAATTATTTTCACCAAATATCTGTGGCTGTAACTATGCGCAATTATTAGTAAGATATAAAATATTGTTTTGACTTGAGACGCTCTTAAAACGTAATTTTCATCTGCTACACTCTTTAGTTGTGAATACTTGATTTGCAGGACTTATATATATATTTGTTAGGACTGTTTATAATACGAAAAACTAACACGATGTTTTACTGATTATTTAAAATTGGCGCATAGTCAATTGTTGCATAACACCGTCCAATATTTCTGAAGGCCACGGTGGTGTAGTTATGAGACCACGTGTGTCGCACAAGACGATCCGGACTCCACTCCTGGTGTAGTTGGTCGTCGATTTTTTCGCATGTGAGAAACGTAGCGGATTGATTGTCTCGGGATATTCCCATTTCTCTCCTGCTCTTGCATTCCATCGCTGCTCCATCTGTAGGTTATAATTTCAAGCCATCTTCTACAGAACGGCGTATGACTGCGTTATAATGTTTAAAGTGTTTTTCTCTAAGAGTGACATCCTGCCCATAGACTCACCTTCTAGTCGGTATTTATGTATGATTTTTACTTATGCCGTAATAAGTTTGAGATAGTCACAGTGAGGCATGGAATGACATATTCGTTTTTATTGGTTTTAAAAACAAGGAGGCGGCAAGTGGTTTTGTCACACCAATAGCGTCCCTTGCATTCCATTGCTATTCCATACTCATCTAATACCACACTCACCAGTAATGAAGTCCTCGTTATTAAGCGCTGCGCTTAAGTTCCCTCACTCGTATATCGTATATATAAAGTGTAATAACTTTGAAGTACCTAGTTAACAGTCTATGTAATTATCATAAGTTATCGTAAATATGTGAATTTTAATTGGGATATGTTTGATAAATTTGTTACTTAATGTTGAAGCTGCTGATGCCTACTCTGTGTTAGCAACCAAGTTAACTCATTTAGCAGATTCTTCCCTAATTTGTAAAACTCGAAACGAGGCTTACCTTTATATTAAGACATAACACGAGATGTGGTCAGTTTACCATACTTTCTCGCGTACTCAATAACAACATTTATTCAGCTTATTGCATATTACACTGAGTGAAGTGTTGAATAATATAAGAATATTTATATTAATGGTTTTTAATTTTATTCTGTTTGAGTGCTACATTCTGAACCAAATTTGGCCCCGATCTCTTCGATGGTATTTTAGACGTACCAAATTATAACCTTTCCTTACATGTTTGACAACTATCGCTCTTAAACTTAATGATATTTCTCAGGGAGTCTGTATCGTACTAGATGCGACCTACAAATATTTCTTTCATTGCTATTTATACCTACAAATAATAAAGGTATTTTTCATTATATTTGAGAATGAGCGGTAGATGGAAAGTGTCTCGTGAACGACATTAAATCGCACCGAGTTGAGAAAACGAGTCGTTGGATCGTACATTTAGGTAAGCAGGGGCCATTATCTGACTATTTTAAGAGCATAACTTGGCTTCATTAATCATATCTGATTAACTAATAAATACAATTCATTCGAAAGACACCAAGCATGATGTGTAGAATCTGACAAGCCTTTTTAGTGCATAGACAGTTGGGTGCCGACATAACATAGTTCGCCTCTTTAATAACTGCTTAACACATTCTGTGAACTTTAATATTACACCAATGGCGGTTTTAAATTCAGTACAACGATTAAACCTCTGTAACGTATACGATTGTGTTAGTATTTTTATAATAAACATGTCATTGTTACAATTTTTATTATTTTTCATTTGTCACTTGGTGAATCTGTTAAAATTTACACGACATGCAGGGCCTTAATACCCACAATACATAGGTTTAGAGCACTGCCGCCGTGTGGTATACAACCCACATTGCGTACGTTACACAGGTTGCATAGCGGCAGGCGTTATTAAACAACTTGTAAAATGACTACAACATGAATTTCAACGATATCCAATGCCCTAAGTGGCAGACAAAGCCAACATATTTGCTACAATCAATTTTTTTTTATTTATCAAAATTTTTGATTAAAATGCATAGTTACGACTGTTCGAGCAATTACAATGACACTTATAGTTATTTTATTAATGTTACATGGATGGTTTGGCTAAATGCAAAGTAACGTTTTTAACAGCTTCGTTCACGTAAACTTTATTCGAAGAATTTGTCTTTGATATCTCGTGGTTTCTAATTTACATTCACAAAAGCGTTATCAAACCCCTTACTTTAAGGGTGTATACCACCCTTAATAATACCTTTAGGCTATAAGTCGTATATGTTTTCGTCATATTTCATCGTCAGGAATTACCTCCCGAGAGGGGTCGGTTTAATTGAGAATCAGCCTATATATATGTATGTATATGTGTGTGTGTGTACAAATCGTAGAAATATTTTTCCGCAACTTGTTACATGTGCACCCTCTAAACATAGCGCAATGATGCAATGATCAGTCAGAATAAGTGAAACATTCATATGTATTTATTTAAGGACCGAGCGAAGTTAAAGGATTGAAAAGGGCCAAAAGAAAAAGTAAAGAAAAAAAGCAGTGAATCAGTAAGGTAGAATACTTAGTGTTAAAATAAACGCGAGTGGAAACAATAACATTTATAGTGAAGAAGTTGTCAAATATCTGCTAATGCTGGTGTCATCTAACAATATAATAACACTTGAGAAAATTGCCCCCATAATCCTGACATTTCAAACACTAGAAAACCTTCTCTTCATGGCAGATTACTACGTGACTGACACGAAAGACAACATTTATTTTGTTTAGTTTTGGCGAGCTGGACAAATAAATGTGACCACGCAAGAATGGACACATACAACATGACAGCAAAAGGCATTTTTAAAAATCAACTTCACCCAGACATTTATAAGCTTTGTTTTAAGCAAAATATGGATGAATTTTAGATTTGTTAGTAAATATTTTTAACAATTAGGGTAACCGGAGGACTTTAAATCTTATTAAGCGTCGTTAAGAATTTATATCTGTCTCAGATTATGAGTATTAAAAAAGAAGCTACTCTGAATTTAAATTTCTAACGATATCTATTAATTATAAAAAAAACCTATTAAGGTCATTGTACGTACTGTTTACCGCATATTCAAAACCGCCGAAATACTGTACAAAACATGCCGTTAAAGTTTTTAACTTTAATACCAGCTTCGCGCAATACTGCCTCATTTTTCCGAGAGGAATTTGTTTTAGAAACTCGTTAAAACTTGCTACTTCATGGCGTGCTCGATGCGTTCAGGTCAAAGTCCAGGCAATTAGTAACAGTAAGTTGAAATCACCGTTATATATTACACTTCTTTCACTTAACTGCGAGAAAGTTTATCCTTGTGAAAAATCATCTGCTTCAGTTCGGTGATTTAAATGAAATCACTTAAACTGAAAATAGATTTAAAAACGTACTAGATTTTCAGTTACAGATAAGTTTTCCGAAATGTTAAATTTTATGCGAAAAGACTTGCTATATAGTAATGGTTTTATATGGTAAACTTAGTTAAATTTATTTCTGCATTTTATTTCACTGAACCTAACTTCTGTAAACGCATTGGAGTTATAAATCCCTTTAAATCATGTTAAATTTATCTCTCTCTTTAATTAAATATTGTATTTAACCTAGAGTTTCTTCGTTAAAATTAAATAAATAATTATTATATTTTTAATAAAATATTTATGTTGTTTTTTTCAGCTAGTGAATTAGATCTACGCTGATAACAAGTGATACGGACACCCGTTAAAATTACTAAAAATAGTAGCTAATATTGTGCAAAGACAAAATATAATTTTGTATACCAAAACTTTATTATAATGCTTGATAAAATGACCTGAGAAAAATGCAATATCTGGCAGTCGACACAATGACATACGTTTATTTCAGAATATATAAATCTTTCCCGGCTGTTGTTGTTGACTTTATAATATTCTGATGTTTTACAGTGATGAATATGTAAAGCCACTTTTATTAACATATTTTGAACTTCTTTCTTCTCTTTCACACACATAACTCCTTTTACTGTCAAAATAATAATCCTGAAGAAACGTACAGCCAGCAAATAATTCACGTTAGTATAAGATAAAAATGTAATTTATAAGCAGAACATATTGTTTACATCAAACAATTTGTATAATTCTGTGTGGTTATACATTAGAAAGTTTGAATGCAGGAATAAAAATGTAATTAATGAGTAGTGTGATTATGGCGCTTTCGTCACAGGAGCCGGAGTGAGGATTTTGGTCGAACGAGGAGTTTTTCGCCATGTTTAGACTTCACGGCTCCGGCCGCCATGTTGGATGTCCTTGACCTTTATCCTGACCTTGACGTCAAGGTCGCTGAGAGTCAAATTACCATAATTTTCCAAAATTTCAAAAATTGCAAAAAATTAAAAAAATTTTTACATATAAAAAATATTTTAATTTTAAAAATGTTTTAAATTATCTACAAATTTAAAAATTTTTTAAATATTTAAAAAAATTCTGAAAACTTTCGAAAAATTCCGAAAAAAATCCAGAAAAAAATTACCTCCATCTGGTTTCCGGACGCCATCTAGTTTCTGGCCGCCATAATGGAGTTTCTTCCGAGTCTTCGGAAAAATTTTTTATTTCGCATTCCATTCTAACACCGCGCATATTTAATAAATAAAATTGTAGTGAAATATTTTTATATTAAAACTTTTTAATAAAAAGTATTTAATAAAAATTTTACATTAATTGCCGAAACGTCTTACCCGGCCGAGCTCCATCGACACACTGACTCCCCCCACCACTTTTTACATGTATAAATTAATTTATCCCCTCCCCCTTCCCAACACCCTCATAGTAGCAGTGCACTCTCGCCGAGGCAAGACGAGGTGTGCGAGTGTGAGAGTGTACTTGGTGTGCTCGGCTTCTCTCGCCCTGCCTCGGCCTGTCTCGCCTGGCCTAGTCTCCCGCTTTGCCTGCACTCCGCCTGTAGTCGGTTTTTGGCACGAGTCAAAGGACCCGAGCCTGCCCGAGACCGCCCGAGAGTCGAGCGCGAGGCGACTCAGTTCACTCTCGCTTGTTCACGTGGTTATACGTGGACAATACGCAGTGTTGCTATTTTGTGTAGTGCTACAAACACAGATTGGTCTAATGAGACTGTTCTTGAGTCCTTAGAAGCTTATCATGGTGAGCCGGTGTTGTGGGACCCAACACACCCACAACACAAGGACAAACGTAAAGTGACAGAAGCTTGGTGCCATTTGGGCGTAAAACTTAACCGTCCAGTAACCGAATTAAAGAAGAAGAAAGACTCCTTAATGGCTACATTCAGGTGTCATATTCGTAAGAAGAAGACGTCCATTAGGTCAAAAGCTGGTGCTGATGATGTGTATAAGCCTCTTTAGTTTGCGTACGAGTACATGGGAGAATTCTTGGCACCAGTATATGAAATAACTGCAACTGTGAATACAGATGCTTCGGTAAGTAAAATAAAAAAAATCTTTAAATGTTATAACAGGCATCCATTTCTATATTGTCAGCTATAAAACATAAGACAAGCCTAACGTATTTGAGGATTAATGTGATTTTTTTTTCGTAATATGTAGTAGGCTAGATTATTTATAACACAAAATATAATAAATTTTTTCATAAATAATTGTTCAATATATTTTTAACAAATCTTTAAATTTAAATTAGGTGCATTATTGAAAAGTATTTATTGAATACATATTTTTTTTATTTTACATCATAATTAACTGTGAACAGAAGAATACCCAAAACTGCATTGTTTATAATAAAGCTTGGTTTCATTTAATTTTAAAGAGCGAATGCAAAACCCCCAAAACTGCCTGGCAGTTTGGTATGTTCAACAGCTAAACGTTTGGCATAAATCAATCGAACATTGTTGAAACGTTGATATAACATATTATTAAATTATACTGTTAAAAGTTACAATTCTATTAGTAGGCATGCCTATTTCCGGGATAAAAAGAACACATTTATCCTTATTATGCCTTTATTTACATATTTGCTACAGGTCAATATTAAAAGCACGTCTTTCTTTTCAAATTAAGTACAAGTCGTATTGTTGACAATTATAAAATATCAATGTAAATGTCACAAATCAGTAATGTGTATAAAATGCATTAGTTATGAATTATGTGTAATAATATAAAATAAAATGTTAAACCTAAAAAAACAACGCAAATATTACATCTTAAACTACCATTTAACAAATAAACTGTAAGTTACAAGTAGTTATGAAAATACGTTGCGAAGTCTTCTCTAATTTTTAAAGCATCATTTGTTGACCTGCGGGATACTCTGGCCACAGGCCTGATTGCACACATTTGATTCACTTCTTGTCGCCGGGTTCCCTGTTGAATCAAATTACCATTGTCATCGTACGTGTACATAGTACCAGAAGGGGGGGGGGGGGGTTGTACGCGGACCTTGATGCTTTGCTATTCATCAGAAAGTTGTGGAGTAAAACGCAAGCCATGGTAATCTGTGTCACCTTTTCAGGTTGTAGTGCAATTAGCTTTCTAAAAACTCTGAATCTAGCAGATAATATCCCAAAACAGCTCTCCACTATTACTCGTGATCTAGATAATCTGTCGTTAAAATTTCTTTTAACAGATCCATACTCATGTTCACCTGGAAAGGTTTTCATTACATGTGCACTTAGAGCAAACGCACCGTCACCTAGGAATATGTAAGGTACAGCAACCTCAGACCCAGGTAAAGGGCATGGTGTGGGGAATTTCAGATCACCATCACACATCTTTTTCCACAAAACACTGTTTGGCAAAATACCGCCATCACTGATTCTCCCTTGATTACCAATGTCAGCAAACATGAATTAATACTTGCTGTTAACCAGTGCCAAGAGAACAATGCTAAAGGTTTTCTTAGGATCCACTAGAAGCAGGGCTTAAGATGACAATATGTTTCCCGTCAATGGCACCTACAGCATGTGGAAAATTCCCTCTGAAACCCTCTTCAACTTTCAGCAATTCCTCTGCACTTTACGACACCTGAAAAGAAATATAAATAATAATATATATTATTATGTTATATTAATGTTATCACAATAAAACTTTTCTGATCATCTGTGTAACTTTTTAGGTGGACGGCGTTGGAAATGTGTCAGAAGATTTGTTGGCTGAAGACACTGTTGATGCGCCTGAACAGCTATCAACGCAGCAAACACAACATTCAGCGCCGTAATCTCCTACATCAGCGCCTTCAACACAAAATCAATCATCTGTGCCACCCCGCCTACCAACACCACGTCCAACATCTGCTGTACGAGAGACAGTCGCAGCAGACGATCCGGCGACGAAGAAATCCTCCTGAGCTCCAGCAAGCTGAGTACCAAATGTCACAAGCTTTCGACTTTTTAAATAACGTTGTTTCAAACAAACGCGCTGCAAGTGAATTAGATGAATGTGACTTATTCGGTCAGATGATAGGTAAAAAATTTTTAAAAATTTCAGCTGACGAACGTGAATTAGTTATGTACGACATACAAGGTTTGTTTATTCGGCAAAGAAATCTAAATATGCATCCTGAATCCATCTCTTCGGCATAAACTCTCGTCCTTCTTCAGGATCCAGCTCTACATATGTGTCAAGTGATCTGAGGGCACAATACACTAACTTATTACAGTCACCCCATGCAGTGTCACCAGTCGACAATCAAGGTAGTGACAACTTTGTCCATTCCGGTGCTACTGGTACACATCAGCAAAAAGGTACGCTTTTCTTTCGCACCCGTAGACAAGCTAGCTTCTGTAATAGGAATGACATTTCAAGAAAACCCATAACAAAAATGGCTTGATACATAGATTTGTTTTTCAGTAACAACATCAGTTGCGTAACCCATTGTGTTATATTTAGTAATATTACTAGTTATTTTTTATCTGTATTGTATTTACAGCAAGAATTAGTTTTATTTCGTTCAATAACATATTCATTCTCATTAATGCAATTTGCAATACTTTCTAAATTATAAAACTATGTTAAAATACATTCAATATTTGTTTATTCATTTTTGTAAGATTTATTGTTATAATTTTTTTTTCAAATACTATTTTTCAAGTAATATTGTCTTATTTAATAAGAATGAAAAATAATAATATGGTCAGTAATTGACTTCAATGCGAAATTATAGTTTTCAAACCAATGTTTGTTGTGCTTACCTTTATATGTCAATTTAAAACTTTTATCAGAGCTTTGCAAACATCAGGGACTATTCTGGAAATTAGTTCACTTGATACTTTAAATAAGTAGTGTAAACTCTTATAACTGTCACTAGTGGCTAAATATCTCAAGGTAATAGCAAGACGAAGTTTTGGAGGAATAGCAGCTCGTAGTTGAGTATCTTTTTGACGATTAGTGGTGAAACTTTGTTTAACAAATACTCAAAATCCGTACATGACATTCTTGTGAAATTTTCAAATTCTCCAGATGGCTCAATCACAAATTCGTTAAACATCTTCTGCATTGACTGTCTGAAAAAAAAATAGTGTATGAATTTCACACCATACAAAGCAAAATATGTCTAGTGATACGCACAAGATGTTTAGAAGTGTCATTATATTTTAATAGATCGTGTAAAATTGGACGAGATAACACTATTTGTGTTTTAATGAGAAGTGTTGAACGAAGTTGAAAATACAACTAATATTTTAGAGCTTTTCTAATGGTATCAACTTTTGCTGACAACACTTTATGGTATACGCAAATGTTATGCATACCCTAATCCTAGTATACTTTGTAGATTAAAAAATTGAAGACAATACCTTTCCTTGGTTTTTTATTTTTTGCTTACTTTCTTCTGTTCCGATGAATTGCCTTCATCCACCATCTCCTTCGAGCCCAAGGCTTGGTTACTTATGTCTTGTAAAATGTATAAACATACTTAAAATAAGCATACGAACAAAAACATACAACAATGCAACTTCTACATCTAAGTTTGACTCCATGTTGACGGACTCTGACCTCACCCGAATCAATCGGCGAGGCGTCTCATAACTCCCTTCCCCTTCTCCCTCTCCTTCCACTCCAAGTTCCGCCCTGCCCTCTTCTCTTCCTTCCTCTCGACATTCACTCACAATCGTTCCTGTCATAACAGGTCACCCACTCCCCTACCTTCAGCAATACATATGTATAGATACAGATTTCCCTCTACTCGGCTATGTAATTTATAATACCCTAATACCAGTATCCTTGTAAGTTTTATTTTTCTGTCATGACTCTTCCATTTAATGTAATACGTTTGTGCAGAATTTAATTATAATACTAATCGATCACTCAGGGTAAAAAAAACACACCCATTTTCTAAAATTTGAACTTAATTTCACAATATATTTTCTTCATTCTATTACATGCAAAAACACATAGGTTCCCTTGCAAATATTATGGTTTACATTTTATTTTGTGCATTTCAAAGCACTGTCTCCCAGTAAGTCCAGATTTCCGTGGACGATCACTAAAATGCTTGAAACATACTTCGCATACATCTACCTTGTTCCCTTTAGAAGTTAGCTGCAACAGTACTAGTCTTGAAAAATTTCAAATATTACAAAAATATCATTCAACAGCAACAGTTCGAAATGTTCTAGCTTTTTTCTTTTGTCACACATATTGGCATCACCTATAGTTCGGTAGTCACCACATACACATTTACTGATAGGCCATTGTTGTTCTGTTCAAAAAGTGTTATTTGCTGCAGTGGTGTTGGAAACTCGATGCCAGTAATATCTTATTTCTTCTCTAGCACGGTATATAGTTTGTCTATTCGCTGCGAGTGCGAACCTTATACATGTTTTGTCAAGATTGCCCAATTAAAGTATTTTTCATTGTTAAAGTTGTGGGGTTTATTACAGCATGTTTGTTGAGTCAGGTAAATCTATGAAGGAAGCTTCTATTACCAGGACATTATTATCGGTACACTAACCCTTGCAGATCTTTAGGTGCCTATGGAGGCTGTCCGTGCGAGAGTATATCTTTTCACATTTGTTGCACTGAAGCAAAACTCGATATGGATTGAGGAAACAAAGTGTTACTAGGAGTCTGGCAGCCCATTCGTTGGTGAATTGTCTTGAACAAATGCACACCTCACTTCTAGAGATAGAAGCTCCACACCTTTGCAAGTCTTCTTGTGTCTAATATGTCCATCAATGCGAGTAAATAAGTTACCACACCTATCACACTTATTTAATACACGACTTGGATTGTGTAAACATCCATTCTCATGTTGATGGGCATTAGAGAGCCAGGTAAAGTATTTTTCACAGAATTAGCACTGATGGCTTCGATGTGAAGGGGTACATATCTTAGTTAACTCCAGCGAAAAGACATCCGTCTCAGGAACTGTAGAAGTCATTACCTCAGCTGAAGAAGCTGTTTCCGGATGGAGAGATGGTACCAACAGTACAGATATAGAAATCGTTGTCTGGCTCCAAGAAGTAGATGTATCTCAATTGTAGATGTCTCGACTTAAGAAGTTGATGAAAATTCTCTAATGGTAGATGTCTGGCTTCAAGAAGTCGATGGTATCTCTTCAATTGTAGACGTCTCGACCCAAGAAGTCAATGGTATTGTACTACCCGAAGATTGCAGAGCAATGCCCACGTACTTTGATGTATTCTCCATGCTGAAATTCCTAGGTAAGCGATTTGTCTACTTCGATATCCACAGACCGTGTCTATTTATGTAGCTGCCTATCAGTCATGTGATTTGTGAACTATGACTCAAGCCAGCTTTCCAATCAGAAATAAGGAATATTTTTTCACTCCACCCAATCAGAGACAAGAATCGTCACATAATTCCACCCAATGACAAGATTGGTTTCATGTTAATGTTTCCAGGAAACACCCACTTTTTAATTTACAGGTTACAGCCCCATCATTCCAACTAACCAGTTACAACCAGTCCATTTTTCTTTTAATTTACAAGTTTCAAATCGAATTTTAACAATTTACATACCAGTCTATTTTTCCTTTCAATTTACAAGTCTCAACTCAACTTTGAACAGCTTACAACCTGACATACTGTATTTATACATAAACTCTTAAATTTAATGAAAGAAATTTATAAAAGCTACTACACTACCAGAAATAACACTCATACTCTTAAAACACAATTTATTCAACATAGAGGTTACATATATATAAAACCACAACTCATATACAAAAAATTATGATGATACAACATAAAATAAAGTTGTAACAGTTCTGCTAATAACATGAAGCAATGATCATTTTCCTGCAAAAGTATTAACATTCACAGACCTAGGAGCATCCTCACAAGTAGGTACACAAGTGTCTGTTTAACTGTCTGTAGCATTTACGTCACACTGCAGACTTGGTTCATGCTTTATTGTAGGCTCGACTGCATCAGGACTGTTGACAGGACTCTGGACAGGTACCACTTTAACTTGTGCTGCTGTCCGACGACGTCGGCGACGAGGACATGATTTTGGTTCTGAGCCAGATTCACAGGCACTTACTTCAGACTGTGTAACACATTCATTCGTAGGCACATTTATAGGTACACAGCGACGTTGATAGTTATTTTGGCATCTGGTGGTCTTACTCGAAGCATCACAGCGCTCAACTGGTTGTTTTGATATCTGCTCCATACAGAGCTCCCATGTAGAGAAGGATACTACTTCTTCGATGCTCGCACGGAGAACAGTTTATGGACGCATGTGGAAGATGGCACAGTTTCCAGGAACACAGCATTCTACCTGCTGCTGGGTCGGTTCTTATGATAGAAGAAAATGCGAAAATCTCCAGTGCTGCATACCACTACCATCGCAGCTCTATGTGTAGGTGTGTAGGTATCCACACTCCCAGTTGCAATATTCAGCACTCGAGTGGCCAGGTTTGACACTAGCATAAACATTCGCAGGGTGGAAGTCATACATCTTGGGATGATGTCTGGCGTACAACTGTTACTTCAGGTTATGTGTCAGCTTCTATTCATACACTTGAGGTACTCATTTCTACTCGTAGAGTGAAGTATTCCTATCGAAGGTTGAGGTGTACCATTTCCACAGTAGTTGAGTGTTACGCGAAGCACAGGCCTATTCACGTTCACGTTTATCACACGTGTCGTTGTCGGTTACCGTACATTCTGACGAGCTTACGAAGTGACTGACACCCAAATTCAGCTTGTACATCCACAATTTCTATCCCTACTTTGCTTAATTAGCTCAACCATTTCTTCTGTTCAGGTTTTTGAGTCATAGACTGTGGTATGTGGATACTGCATTAGAAGACTGCAGAGTACATTCCTTACTTGTTCATATGGACCTTTACTTTCATCCCAGTCAAGTCCATGGTAATGTTTAGTCAGCCATTCATTTGTAATTTTACTCTTATCGTCCAGGAGTTTCCATTGGTACGGGGGTCGAAAGGATTGTGTTCTGGTCCCACCATTATCTTCATAAGTCAGAAGAATTTCTTTAAGCACTAAGCCATTTTGGCTCTCGAAGCCTAGCCGATTGCAATACATATTTTCACAGGTTAAGTGCGAATGCAACTAACTCATCATCTTAGAAATGGTCAATTTTATATATTCAGGGCACAGTATTCAGGATAAGATTTTCACAATCTTGTCACGACAGTTGTATGAGGTAAGACGGTCATGTAGTATCAGACAGAAAGCATATGTGTTTGGAGGTATATTTGCAAAAGTCGTGATTTCAATTCTGCAGTCAATTTTGTTTGACCTGATTCTCTCATATTGTTTACTGACATCGAAAACCATCAGTGGGGCTTTACTCTTAAAAGTTTCAGGACTTGGCATCGGTGACTGGGTGCGACCATAGTAAACTTGTTGGAACTGAGCAAACATTTGGTATGCGAGCAGGAATCTTCCACTTTCAAAGTCTGAGTTCATGTCAATATACGGATAACTTTCACTGTTCAAAATGTTTTCACATTTTCTATCTGGCAAGCATCGAACTGAGAGCGGCTCATTTCGGAACTAAGCTGTCCCCCTGTCTGAAGACCGATTATGATGCACTTTGGTTTCTCTGTAGCAAAGCTGGACTTTACCGTCCAGTTGATGTGTTGGCTTGCTGGAAAGCCGGGGTATGTCTCAAGGCTCCATGAACGGAATGCAACATCAAAATTTTACCATCTTCAACATTCTTTAGCACCTTGACACGCTCTGCAGTGTTCAACTGAACGTGGAGCAAAATTCGTTCGATCATCTGTAGTGTCAACTCAACAGCCTCTGGTTTCTCACCTTTTCTGACTATGGCATTAGTATGTGTTGGCTAGGAGTAGCACCAATTCTTGCTTTGAATTAATGATTATATGTTTGTAATCTTCGGCAAAGCCCAGTAACATCGATAGTGGTATACATGCTTTAAACTTGCCTCCTGCATAAGTGGGAACTTTATAGTCTTCTTCGAGTCCCCAACCGGTCATTTTCGCTGCAGAGAATTCATTTGGTGTAAGCGAAAGGTAGTTTTTCATTGAAGTTGTTACGCTTACATCCCTTGTCTGGCCTACCCCTACTACATTAAGCAGGTAAGTGATATGTTCGATAAGGTGTAGAATGCCATTGCTTGATATTTTCGTCGATACAGGAACATTTCCATTTGCTTTTTTCAAAGTCCCTCTAATTTTCAGGAAGCACTGACATGGTAGAGTATAGATGTATTGGTGTTGTACTGCGATTCAAACTTCTGATGGTAGAGCATATGGTCCTCTCAGGAAAGGGTGGTATGAATGAAGTTCCATTTTTGTGACGCTCTCTTCAAAAACCACCGGTCGTCAATGTTTATGTAATCTTCCATGCTGAACAATATGCAATCCAAGACTACGAAGGAATTTTTCACTATCAGGTGTTAGCTGCTTGATGATGTGCTGTGTACTGAATGCTTTTCTCCTGCTGCACTGTGTTTTATTGCTTTTATATGCATAAATCTTATTCCCATTGTTGTAAGTGTAGTCGCAAAGTGATTTCTTCGTTTCGAAAGTTCACCACTTCTCCGTTCTGATCCACGATCGATACGACAAATTTTTGTGCATTCTTTGCGATGACCAGAACATAAATGATGATTTGAGTAACTTCAACCTGTTTAAAACCTGGAGGAACCATTTGTGAAAACTCAAGTAGGGTATTGTTAGGTTTACCATTGAGATAAGTAGCACTTCCCAAATTACAATTTATCCGTACAACATTAACTGGCAATATGTTCACTGGTTTTGACGATTCGTAGATTTTCCCAGTGTTGCAGACTTTCCATTCATACCCAAGCATCGGTCCAATCGTATTCGGTTTTGTAAAATCTATATATTCATTGCACCTTATCATGCTCTTCAGGGTGTTTGGATTACCTCGTAGTTCAAACTCGATTCCAGGATGTAGTACTTCTCCGATGTACATTGCAATATCGTCAATTTCCTAGGAGCCAATAGGCAGCGATACCTCTACTATGCTCTCATCACTTCTCATTAGATATAATGCACAGTTTTTTTCATCAGTGTTTGGTACAGCATTGTATGGTTGAAAATCAGTTAGGCAAATGCACCATTCTTGTACCAATTCCAACGAAGGAAAATGTATGGCATGAAGCTCCGACCTACGACCTGTCAAGGTGGTATAAACATGACTGATGAATTCCATACTGCTCAGACGAATAATAAACTGAAAACACAAATGGCCACAATTTCAGGTGTTTGGAGTTTGCTCTATTTCATAGTTGTAAGTCAGTATAGTGTTTCTGAGGTAATTGTAAAGTTCACATGGAGGACTAAAATTTCCAAAACTGTCATAATATTCAGCTCTTCTTCCACACTTTTTGTAAACTGCCCAGCGTGTTCCTGGTCTTTAGTTGTAACCAGGTTAATAATAGCAAATTCGTTTTGATTAGGTTTAGATGGTAGTTTATTCCGTACATACACACCCTTGAAGTTTGGTATTTTTAATTTGTGTGCATAAAATTCTATGTCAATGTTCGTAAGTGGCCTTCTTGGCAGGGACATTAAGATATTTTTCCATAAAGTCGCTCAATTCTTCCACCACCTACATGATATGGATGAAGACAAAGACCTTGCTAGTTTTTTGCCCCTATTGCAATGGCTTCCATGTTAGCATTGTGACACTGAGCCTCAAAAAATTGTTTTAGTTCCCTTGATGCAGTGTTGACTACGCCACGTGTAGCACCAATCAGACCACCAAGAGCCCCCAGGACAAATAGGAGGAATGGTAGGAACCCTCTGGTTGCCTTTTTATTGATCTTGATTTAATTTCTTAGTTTCACACTAAATGTAGGGATATTACCAGATGTTCGTTTCTTCTTATCCTTGCTTATTTTTTTACTCTTCGCCTGCAACATTTTAAGGTTTTGCATCTTCCTTTTGTTTGGCTGAAAACCCATACCTATCTTAACCTTGGCTTTCATTATGTTGGAGACACTCCAGGCTGCTATTTTTCACCGAGTCCTGTATCTGGTGCTTCGCATATTTCGTCGGCCCTATAAGCTAGCAACTCATTGGCCTCGTGCCTAGATTCTAAATCCTTGTATTGAGAATAGACGATGTTGTGTCACTTGCAGGCTTCATCCAGTGCGTTGATACAACTGTCACAGCTTTTAATCTCTCTTCAACATTGTTACCCGCCCACAAAACTTGTATCTGGGAATATGTAACTCAACTGGTAGACTATTGATAAGAGTGTTTATGATGCCTTGACCAACATAGAACTTACTTCTTCAAGGCATAACATAAATCTGAACATCAATGCATAAATACTATTCCTTTATACATTTTTCTTTCAATACAATGGATATTGTCAAACAGAAAGTTACTCTTCCTGTACTTGTAACAGAAGCTGATGAGGAGACCGTATATGGATCACATCATGGTGTCCCACTGCTTAACACCATTAGATATATTAATGTGGGGCCGAGTGGAGCAAGCAATACATGTGTACTTCTTAGTTTACTCGAAGAACAGAATTGACTTTGATTATAAAATATTCACCTATATTCTAAATCGCTCCAGCAACCAAAGTACCAATGACTGACTCGTATTTTACAGGCCATATAAAAAATTTGTTACTTTCCATGCATTGACAATGAGCAGGTTATACCACCAAGCAAGGCTAAGCCGAACTCTGTGTTTGTATTTGACAACATTGTTTGCGAGAAATAAAATTGTATTATAGAGTACTTTTGCATGGGACATCATGCGCGTGTAGACTGCTTCTATTTGTGTCAGATGTATTCACGCATACCCAAATACATGTAACGCGACAATGCTAATTTGTAAGTGATGTTTCGTATGGATGACCTAAATTTTCATCATGTGTATGATGATCATGTTACACACAGACATAGCTTTTGCTGAATTCAAAGACTTGTGTTCGTTATGATGAAAGAATAAGTTTGAATTTCTAGTATTGACCAAAGACTGTGACCTATATAATGGACGATATAGAAGAGGCTTCGACCAGCTCATTGTCGATCGTCGAGAATGAATTACAGCATATCAAAGTTCGGTCAGATCAGCCTAAAGCAATGCTCTGGCAAAGACGACGATGGTGGCTGCATGGTAATAAGGAATGATGGTCTTGTGATGCTGGTGGATGAGTAATTAGAAATGTTGGATAACCCGAACATCTGCAGGATGCAACTACGAAAAATTACATTCAAGACTCGCAAAGTGAGTTACATAAAGCACTTCAGATGTTACTGGAGGAACAAAACAAATTAATTCGAAACTACATTTCACAGATGGGAGTTAAGATGGAAAGTGTGAAAATTGAAATTGTTCGCAACTTGATGACAGTGGACGAACATTTTAACGGGGTTCAACGAGAGTTCAACGACAGACCCGATGTTGTGACAGAGCGAACTGATGATAGTTAAAAACAACAAGAGAGTGCAATTATATATAAAATTAGTAAATCTATTGCTCAGCTGGCTACCAAGATGGACATAGAATAACTAATGGAGATACTGGAGGAATTAATTAAACATGCTGAAAGGAGTATTTCATAAATGCATACATAAAAGTCATCAGCTGGTGCAGTTTTCTTCAGTACAGTGTCGGTTATCGCAAATGAGTTACATCGCATGATAGAGTCTATTCACTCGAAGTATTTGCTTGCTAAAATGGTTAGACTTTTGAAGAAAAAAATAAACGAAGAATTGTTTAAGCCAATCACCAGACATCTGGATGTACTGAGAAACCCGAAGAAGCCCCAGTAGTTGTAAAGACAGAAGTCAGAGATGGTAACATGACGAGTGAAGTCGATGATGGAAGTGTGAAT
Organism: Medauroidea extradentata; assembly: GCA_003012365.1. Classification (NCBI taxonomy): domain Eukaryota; kingdom Metazoa; phylum Arthropoda; class Insecta; order Phasmatodea; family Phasmatidae; genus Medauroidea; species Medauroidea extradentata. The sequence goes on from PNEQ01106562.1 coordinate 179,982, forward strand.
AATCAGAAACATAATGATGCTTCAGTTAAAATCAATAAAGTAGTATTGGATTTAGACATGTCTCACAAGAAAACAAAAATCACATTGGAGAGGACTCGTACCCAATGCACCGATTTGAAGGTACCTAAGATCGTACATACCACGTTAAAATGATCCAACGTATTGTGTGTATAGAAATAATGACAATGATTTCGGGTGCCAAGAAAATAAAGTTATTGCCTGGTGATTAAATTCAAGTCGAAGATTATGCAACACATGGGACCCCATGTATATACGAACTATTGTTTCGCAAGGAACCATAAAGATTACACCAAAGCAGTTTTGCAGGAGTACAAAAATGTTCTCATACTCACAAATGCACACTATGATAACAATGATCCAGGAAGTGGTATTTATAAGGACGAAGATCATGAACAAATTTACATTCATGTGTATTTCTTCAGTGAACTAGCAGTGAAGAAAGCAAGAAATTTGACTATGTATTATGGGGTTACCCAAACGAACTTGTTGACCGACTGAGACTTTTGGTTGATTCGCAAAGAGCTGGGAATTACTCACAAACCAACGAGATAGTTTCCATAGTTGGGAAACTTAGGGAAGGTGGTTATATACCGTGAGTCGGCTGGGAGTAGCGCGGAAACTGCATGCAGCAGCTAGATGCAACTACTTTCGTCGCAGAGTCGTAACACACGGAATAAATGATCTATTCCAGGCTGACCTCGTTGAGATGATTCCATATGTTAGAGTGAGCAAGGGATTTAAATATACGTTGACAGTCATCGATATGTATAGCAAATATGCCTGGGCCATACCAGTCAAGTCAAAGAATGCAAATTATGTTACAAAGGCTATAGACGACATTTTGTATGTCGGTCGTGTTCCAGCCAACCTCAAATGGACTTGGGTAAAGAGTTTTATAATGCCAAATTCATGCACATAATGAAAAAGTATAACATAAACCATTATTCCACATTCAGCAATCTCAAAGAATCCATTGTTGAGATATTTAATAGGACTCTACGACTCCACAATGCACATGGAGACTAAAAATGTTAAGGATCAAGCTCTGCTTCATACTGTATATTGATATCATCGAACTAGAAAATTAAGATAAACTAATTACATCACCACATTCCCTTACATAGTTGCTGCTTCATATTCTCAGCGGCCGCGGTTATGTAGAGGCTAGTGCGCTTGCCTCCCATCATAGCGAACTGGGTGTAATTCCTGAATAGCCTCACAAGCATATTCTCTGCATTTTATTAACGGTACCCCATCTTTACATACAGGCTATTTGATAATCTGTGGTACATCTAGGGTGTACAGTTGTGTACAATCTCCAACACTTCTTGGAGCAGATCATATGATACAAAAACAAACGCGTATTTTCTAGTCGAGAAACAACGCAAGATCTTGATCTGAAGGAAACGAAAGGATAGCAATGGAAATATTTGTGCAGCTCTTGACAGCGATGTCTTGTAAGCCGATGAAGGTGCCGGCCCTCGTAGCGCAGTCGGTAAAGAGTCAGTCAGTGGTGCGAGGGGTCCCCAGTTCGCATCTTGGTTCGGCCATGTTGGTTGTGTTGTCCTTCACCTCATTTCATTCTCATCGGCTCTTATCACCTCGTTTTTAAAATGCCGTGATACCCTCACGTTCACTCCACCACCATTATGGTGAATAACGTGAGCATGGAGTGGTTCGAGGATGTAAAACAGGGGTACACGAAAGGACCCCCTACCAGGACATCTTCGTGTGTTAGCCACAATTCCCACATGGAGAAAAGATGCTTCTGAGGCTATTAAGGAATTACACCCAGTTCGCTATGATGGGAGGCGAGTGCACTAGCCTTTACATAACCGCGGCCACTGTGAAGATGAAGCAGCAACTATGTAAGAGAATCTGGTGCTGTAATTGGTTAATCTTAACTTTCTAGTTCGAAAATATCAATTTTGTTTAATGAAATAACTGATTATTGCCATTTTTATTATTACTATTTCATTTTATCCTCACAAATTTCACATATTACATTCAAAATACATTTAAATAATTTCAAACACTATGAAATAATTTTATTTAAATAAAATTGCGTTTAATTATTTACTCACACACTAATTTCAACTATACTGCTGATTTTTAAATTGTGTGAGTCTGCTGCATTACGTTATGTTTTCACATTTACTGCAGCAACGTTTGTTAATTTAAAATATTGCTTTTTACTAATTAATTGGTAATACTATGGGGTAGTTTTTCCAATGGCGGGTGATAACTTATGTGAATCATTAATATATATTTTACCTCGTGCAAACTGGAGGCATATTTCCGAACCAAACACAACTTTTGCGAAAGTAATTTTTTTACACCATAAAGCTGTACTCTCAGTGACCTGAAATATGTTTTAAAATGTGACGACACTAATCACCTTTGAAGTGTACAAATTTCGTTCCACATGGACCATTACTTTTTCCACCATCAGTAAATGTTTAGTTCAAGATAGAGTATAGCCAAATTTTCTTTAAAAATTCATAACTTTTAGACGGTTGAGAATCGGATAATACTAAGTTTGGTTTATTTGGTAGGTCTTGGGTCACTCTATCGCCCGCCTCTTTATTGACGTATACTCTCGGAACATGTCTAGATTAAAGCTATAGACTTAATTGAAAATTATTGAATTATATTGATGAATATAGTTACTGTCTAAAAGATAGGTTTATGAATCATTGAGATGATTCAAATGAGAAATTCTTTGATTTAAATACCGTTTAATTAATAGCAGACTGCACATAAAATGACCGTTATATATAACTTATGTTCACCCACGCGATTCACCAAAATCTTAATTCTTAATTTAACTCACTAGTTCTGCAAAACAAGTGCTCTCGGCCATGAAAACTAACATATCTTAGTCATAGTCCCGAAAGTCATTTATATATGAGCTTGTTTTTACGGCCAATTTAAAGGAATACAGTAGAAGAAGTGATTTGTCATTACTATAGGGTATCGCTTCAACTATACGTTTGAGGATACAATCCAGATATAATTTTAAAGCCAAATATCAGCATGTTCTGCTGCAAATATGCTAGTCGGTAGTCGAAAATATTAAAACGCAAAAATAAACTGTCTTTCTTACATTAGTTTAAACATATAAAGTTACAAGAAATGTATAACCGCGCTGAAAATCCTGCGAAGAAAAATATCGTACAGTATTTTTGTGTAAAATTTTGTGGCCATTAAGATTAATCTGACATTTAACTCTGCGCGTTAAAATGTAACAAATATAATTCTACAACCTTAACATCTGTAATTAATACAATACGTTATTCTGATGCTAGACAAACTCGTTGTACATGTAACCTACCAAACTATATAATGTTGTATTGCATTTGCCACATTAAGAGAAATATTCTAAAGGAAGACAGACGCTAGATGAGTGCCTTGTGTTTAGAGGCTATGACGTAGGTAATGTGGGAACAAAAGTCAGTCTTACGTCCCTTGCGCTTCTAGTTTCTTGTGGCGCTCGTTGAACCAGCATAGCACGTAAATTAGACATGCTACAGTATGATATTTTACCTTGTGTGTAAAGACTAACGGCCGGTTTTACGAACATCTGTTTAGCATTTAACATTTGTTAAAGAGGATTAAAGAAGATTTAACGTGCCAAATATTATGTTAATCCTCTTTAACAAATTATTAGGTGTTAAAAATCTTCTGTTAAGCGTATTTAACAAATGATAAATGCTTAACAGAGGTCGGTGAAACCGGGCCAAAAGATTGTACAGCAAACACCAGGAAAATGAGCACCATGGCACCTAAAAATTTTATTTTTTGTTATTTTCACACAAAAGTTTCCTCTTTAATGACGCATTATTGGACTAAAGTCATACGTGACGTAGAGAAATTTTAGTTTTCATTTTAACTTTCTCGGAAAGAACTGTATATAGTTATTTACAGATACACACGTATACGAGAAATGCTCATTTTACATTCGGATTCTTTCTAGCGAATCCCCTTAATGTACCGTAAATAATTGTCATAATTAAAAGTGGAATTTAACATCTGCCCCAATTAATTAATTTCTAACTTTGATTTCTATTTCAAACAATTTTTAGTATCGTATCAAACGCTGGTTTTGTTTAGTCCTTTGATAATATTTCTTGCTACTTTGTTCAATTCAAATTAGAACATAAATATTTACAGACAGTAGGAGTTACAGAATTGTGAGCTCGCAAGATAGCAACACCATATCGAACAACACAAAATTTCTTTGGAGTTTTAAGCAAACTTTGTTGCGTGTATAACTATTAAAAAGTAATATTTAGCCCTCTAGGCATGTTATGTAAGGTAAACTAAATTACTACGTCACAAATAATACGAATTTTGTTAAATGTACAAAATACTATTTTACACGTTTTATAATTTCGCTCAGCAAGTAAAAGGATTAAATAAGTATATTACTTGGAGTATACTTATGTAACAGCGTTGCCTGTGAGAAATGAATTTCCTCTCTGTCGCTTCTTTCTACAGACATAACAGCAAATATCGTAAAAGGGCAATATGGGAATCTATTGGTTCTTAGCATTGTTAAAGCGCGAGACGTGTTACCAACGGTGTGAACTGGAAACACAAGTAAAATTCACACTTCTCTGTCTCTAATTTCTATGGTGGTTGTACATTTACGGACTGAATTTCTCTTATCCTAGAAGTATGATGTCTTTAACATATGTTAAATTCTAACTTATCAAAATAATAACTAAAAGCGTATGTCTATATTCTGAAATCACGATTACATTCCAATTTATAAATACCAATACGTGCAACTACATTTACCGGTAGAGCAATGTGCAACCTCAGAAGAAATACGACTCGTGTTTTTCTTATAAATTTCCTATATTATTGTCCTTGTACAATATTTGATAAAAATATCTGTGGAATGATGTTTGGAACCAGCGGTTGGAAAGTCATCCTTATCATACTACAGTTGGTTGGATTTGCATTTAATTGGACCCGGTTTCGACTCATGGCTTAGGCCGTACTGATTACGTTTTTCATGGTTTCCCGGAATCTCTCAAGGCAAGTACAAGAATGATTCCTGGAGGTAGGCCATGGCCATTTCCTGCCCCAGTTCCTTTCCAAGTGTGAATGTGTGTGTAACCGTCTATAATGAACTCTTTGATAACAAGGCGCAAAACAAAATTAATATTTTAAAAAATTAAGTTTCTTTGTTATAACCACATTTCATTTAACTATGTTGGTAAGTGCGTCATTGTTTATATGGTACCGTACCTGCAATCACCTTATTTGGATAGTATGAAAATGTAATATTATTTAAGAAAATTAATCAAAATCAATGAAAGTGTCATTACCGATGACAATAACAACACTAAAAGTTGTTGGCACTAACCAAGGAGGATCCAGCTGTAGGTTTAGGGGAGAGGAACATTCCTTAAATCGTAGCTATGCCCACACTCCGTGTTGGAGAAGGGGGTTCGGGGGTTCCCCCTCTCCGCATATATTTAGTTTTTAAGATGCACAATTATTCTTTTTAATGCGTTTTATAGACAAAAAAGAATATAACACTTAAAATTGTGTAATATTTTGAGCATAAACTATAAATTAAATGCCAAAAAATTGGTGGATGTTGAACCCCTGCCCTCCAAAAATCCGTCATCGACACTAACGTATTGAACGTTACAGTAGGTTGCATTGGCTCGGGTAAAATTTACATAACCTCCACTACGTATATTCATTCAAATTGTTTATTCATACCTAGACATAAATGTATGTTTCTGTTACAAGTAACACATAAACGCGTATAATTTTTTAAAGGGACGTAAGCGCTAACAGACAGCTGCTAACCCAACTCGATAAGTAAAATAAATAAAAAAAGTAGTCCCAACTGTTTACTTAACTTTGGCTGATAATTCAATGTACTTATTGGTTATTTGTAAGCTCCTGATAGGATTACTGCTGTAGGTTATGCAATTATTAGAATTTCTGTGTGTAAGCCCTACATATTTTGTGTTCATTAGTATGAATCCGGCCTTTTAAGATCTGCGATTCATCTTATAAAACTGCTCCACTATTAGGCATTTAAATTTACGCAACCTGTCACTAACTAACGATTAAACTCTTAAAGTCTTAATTAGGTGCGCACCGGAGTGCCTCCTTAGTGCTGTACAGACGGCGCCAGTGGCGCTGTTTATGAACTATTCCGAGGCTAAGTGTAGCCCAGCGCTCGATTTTTCCTATCTCCTTGCTTATAGATTAGAGACCTGAAAAATTCGCGTTTTCTTTTAGGTGCAAGCTATAATTCCAGCAATTTAGGTCTGTATCACGTGCACAATTGGCCGTTGACTTGCTCGACACTTCCTGGAAGTAGCGGAGCCAATAATAAAACTGTAACGGAATACAGGCCCATTTAACTGTGTCAGCGAGCAGCTAATGAACAGCTGCTGTCTGCACGATTTTACATACATTATTGGAAGCTAGCATACGGGTCAGTGAACTCGCGAATTTTTCCCGCCTCTGCTTATAGTTGAGTGTGTTCTCTTGTCCCCCCTCTTTTATTCCCCCCTCCACGCACATGCGCAGACGCTAGCTTTGGCCAGGTGATCGGGTGTGTGTGCTGTAGAGGTTCCTACTTGGTTGTCGGCTCTCACTTGAAGCAGTTCGCTAGACGCCAATGTAAGTGTGCTCCAGTTTTTGTCTGCTGGGGTCTTAAACCCTGCGTGATGTGTGGAGGCGGCCACCGTCACGGGTAACTGTTTTACTTAAACGTAGTAATTGATATAAAAATTCCCTTTAGGCACCGCCTTTGTGAAAATTTACGTCTGGAATTTAACGTTTTTTTTTTCTTATAATGTTTTGGTAGTTTTCATTCTTTGATGTTTGAACTTCTGAACGCCAGCATGCGCCGGGCCGACTTTACCGTGCACTGGATGTGCTCTTGCTGGTGTGTTTAACTTTGCTAAGACTGTTGTTTTTTGAGGATTATATCCCACTTGCAAATCATGTAGTTTTTATGTTATCGAATTTTTCGGTATGGATTTAACGTTAAAATGTTTGCGAATTTGAGGCGTATGAATATTTGTGGAACGCCATTTGAATTGACCCAATTATGTAACCAATTGTCTAGCTGCTTTAAATGCATAATTTGTGTAAACCCATATGTTCAATTAGATATTTCACCTTTGCTTGTATTAAAATTTTAAGAGTCAGTAATGTTCTTGTTTCATTGCTATTGCACGTTGAGAAAATAAACATATCACACTTTTGCATATTTTCTTTCTGTTACCTATGTGTTGTTATAATAATATCACACCACAGGTGAATTGTCAAATTGAAATTGCAGTTCCTTGCGAGGAACTTGTCGCGTCTAGCGTCCGATAGAGACGTGGTCTCGACTGTATCAGTGCGGCAGTCGCAAAGAAAGCAACAATTCAAAAGTCCTCTTAATCTCGTCAAGATTTTATATGCTACAATCGTTCCGTTTTAGGACGTCACTTCAGTGAAGTTCCCGCGGCAAAGTTTATCAACACTTATTTGTCCGCGAAACAACTATTACGTCAAACTAACGTGACTCTATTCCCAATACGAATCGTAAAAGAGCTCAGAAATCGGTCAACTTCCTTACAATTAAACTTTCGCAAATTATCAAATATCGATCGATAATTGGCAGCGCGAGCGTCCCTTTCTAAGACCTCCGCGATCTCCTGCCGCGATCTAAACTTCCACAAATTTTATAAACTGAAATTGTAGCTGACCATTCGTACCTCCTTTAGAAGGGGTCTACGGGCAACTGCCCCGATCCGGCGTCAGTACACCCTGACGACCACAACCCTCGCGATCTCCATTTTTCTCAACTTACCAATCACCGACTTTCCTGAAAACAGGCCACGCCTCGTTTCGGCGACTGTCTGACGACACAGGCCCTCCGCCATTTATTCTTTCTAAATTATTTAAATTATTTACATAAATCTTACATTGCATAATGACACAGATTTCCCACACACAATCGTTTACTTTTAATTTTGACATTAATTTGCATTTTGCATTTATTTTAACTTTTGCCATCAGCGTGGCCTCTGCTTGTTCGACGCCATTTTGGAAAGTAGGGGGGGGGAGAGTAGAAAAGAGCCTCGTTCCAAATTCTCTCGCTGTCTCTCAGAGTGATTTAAAAGGGGAAGGGGTTACACTGCTGGAGCATAGCTGGGTCCCCAGCGAAGTTTCTTCGAACAAGCAAACCAACCCCTCTTACACTCATTTTGAGACTCCCTGGGGTTGCGACAAGCCTCGGCGAGGTGCTAGGGCAGTTGCCCGCGATGGACGCTTCCCCGCGATGAAAAAAATCGTCTTCTCCTCCAGCGGTTTCATCCCTCCCAATATCGATAAGCTGCCAATGGGAACAAAGGAACGGCCACTGAGAGACACTTGGAGACGCACGTATCTCTAAGTTGATAACTACCAATGAGGAGGCTCTGTTTAGCCACGCCTGCAAGGATAGATACACGGTGCTCACGATATTTCGTAACTTTATAAGCCCGGCAGAAATGTACTACCAGTTCATTGTGTATTCTATCACGAACATTAATGCGAACGAAGGCTAACGACTTGTTTACATCATGGTCGACCTCAGTAGCACAGTTTGTTGCGCGCCAATTGACAATCTGAAAGACTGTTGTCTTGATTTCTTACTATTCGTAATAAGTATTGTAAGCCAATGTACGAACACCTTTACTTTACACCCCGGTATAGGTACATAACTTTTATGGC